>OX461808.1:9042408-9091348 GCA_949802685.1 Dicyrtomina minuta | reverse complement strand
TTATGTAAAAAAATTTGTTTTTCATATTTATAGATGCGTGGGAACGTTTTACCATCATCCCGACGACACGCACTCTCGACGAATTCAGTACGACAACAGAGAGAAGATAAAAGAAAATTTAAAGTATAAGAACTGTGGTGCGGTTGCAACTGAAATTCACAAATATTCAAAGATGGATGGTGTTCGAGGGGGTAACGACACAACTCGACCGGAGCGAAAGTTATTCAAGAATATGAAATATGAGGTCTGTTCAAAACAATTGTTACCTTTAAATTGTTCTTTTAAAGTTCCTAATTCAAAAATACTTACAAAATGTATTACAATTGTGTTTAGAAAATGAAAGAGAACGACAAACATGAAAACCCGTTTGCAGATCTCCACCAGCAGAAAATTCAAGAAATACAAGACGGGCACGAGTATTTACGCAGAGTTTCCATATTTCCATTTCACGTAGTCTACTTTAGCTCGTCTCAATTACAAATTTACGAGATTCTTCAAGAATACAACATTCCTATAATTTTGTATAGCGATGGTACAGGAGGGCTGACCCACGATATTCCTGATATCGGTGGGTCTACCAAGTCGTTGATGTATGCGATTGTAGTTGCTCATCCATTTCCATTCTTCCCTCCATTAGCACTGTGTGAGTTTATAACAAATGAATACACTGCTGCTTCGATTGCTACGTGTTTTGAAGTCTTTATCAACGGGTAAAGTTGGATTTTGAGTCCGGTCAGAACTTTTCCAAGTCTGTCAACCCTACTTTTTTTGAAAATTTTTAGTTTTGATAATTTGTAGCCCTAGAACTAACTGAGGCCTTTTGATTGGTACCACTAGTTTGAAAATCGACGCGGTAAAACTGAACCTACAGACTCTACAAAGTTGGATTTTGAGTCCGGTCAGAACTTCTCCAAGTCTGTCAACCCTACTTTTTTTGGAAATTTTTAGTTTTGATAATTTGTAGTCCTACAACTAACTAAGGCCTTTCTATTGGTACCACTAGTTTGAAAATCGACGCGTTAAAACTGAACCTACAGACTCTACAAAGTTGGATTTTGAGTCCGGTCAGAACTTCTCTAAGTCTGTCAACCCTACTTTCTTTGGAAATTTTTAGTTTTGATAATTTGTAGTCCTAGAACTAACTAAGGCCTTTGGATTGGTACCACTAGTTTGAAAATCGACGCGGTAAAACTGAACCTACAGACTCTACAAAGTTGGATTTTGAGTCCAGTCAGAACTTCTCCAAGTCTGTCAACCCTACTTTTTTTGGAAATTTTTAGTTTTGATAATTTGAAGTCCTAGAACTAACTAAGGCCTTTTGATTGGTACCACTAGTTTGAAAATCGACGCGGTAAAACTGAACCTACAGACTCTACAAAGTTGGATTTTGAGTCCGGTCAGAACTTCTCCAAGTCTGTCAACCCTACTTTTTTTGGAAATTTTTAAATTTGATAATTTGTAGTCCTAGAACTAACTAAGGCCTTTCGATTGGTACCACTAGTTTGAAAATCGACGCGGTAAAACTGAACCTACAGACTCTACAAAGTTGGATTTTGAGTCCGGTCAGAACTTCTCCAAGTCTGTCAACCCTACTTTTTTTGGAAATTTTTAGTTTTGATAATTTGTAGTCCTAGAACTAACTAAGGCCTTTTGATTGGTACCACTAGTTTGAAAATCGACGCGGTAAAACTGAACCTACAGACTCTACAAAGTTGGATTTTGAGTCCGGTCAGAACTTCTCCAAGTCTGTCAACCCTACTTTTTTTGGAAATTTTTAGTTTTGATAATTTGTAGTCCTAGAACTAACTAAGGCCTTTCGATTGGTACCACTAGTTTGAAAATCGACGCGGTAAAACTGAGCCTACAGACTCTACAAAGTTGGATTTCGAGTCCGGTCAGAACTTCTCCAAGTCTGTCAACCCTACTTTTTTTGGAAATTTTTAGTTTTGATAATTTGTAGTCCTAGAACTAACTAAGGCCTTTCGATTGGTACCACTAGTTTGAAAATCGACGCGGTAAAACTGAACCTACAGACTCTACAAAGTTGGATTTTGAGTCCGGTCAGAACTTCTCCAAGTCTGTCAACCCTACTTTTTTTGGAAATTTTTAGTTTTGATAATTTGTAGTCCTAGAACTAACTAAGGCCTTTCGATTGGTACCACTAGTTTGAAAATCGACGCGGTAAAACTGAACCTACAGACTCTACAAAGTTGGATTTTGAGTCCGGTCAGAACTTCTCCAAGTCTGTCAACCCTACTTTTTTTGGAAATTTTTTTAGGTCAAGGTATATTTAATTTGATTTTGAGTATTTTGTTACGCATATTTGTAATTATTCCTAATAAATAGACCTGCGGATGAAATCCGGACAAATAAACTATTCCGGACAGAATCCGGACAATTGGACTCCCATGTTTGACTGCTCACCTTAGATGTAGCCGCAACTGCAAATGATGAGTTGGTTGGAGTAGAATTCATCTATGGCTGTCACTGTGACTGTCAGGTCACAGGTTTTACTTAAATGGCTGAGACTGAAACAGAAAGAAGATGAAGAGTTGGCAACTACAAACTAATTACAGACGACAGAAACAAGATATTATTATCATTAAAATATCATCTTCTATTCTAATTCATCGCATAAATTTATACGAATTTAAGCTCACGCGCTCCTGTAAGCAAATAACAAGTAAGTCACGTCTCACGTCTGTTTATCTTTACCTGTTAAAACCATATTCACCTATGACCTAAACCTATCACCTACACCTATTCACCAGGCACCACTACTGGCACTGGCCACTGTACCTGGTGCAAAACTGGATCTGAACTTGACACAATAAACTAATTAAACCTCAATATACTATTAAACTACCATACTCAAGTGATTTAGTTCCATCAGTAGATTATCAATTTTCGGAACTAATTTATACATAATTGTTTAGTATCACAAGTGGCTGAAGTAGTTCTAAATGGGTGATACTTTAGTGCTGCATTGATTTTTTGCTTTTTGGCAATGACGAAATTATTTGTTTTAGCAATGCTATATTTATGTTTAGGCAATGATATTTTCATATTTTTTCTGGCAATCGTATATTTACCGCTATTTAATGGAGTACATACTTTTTCTAGCATTCAAACAAAAATATTAGAATAATGTATTCATGTGTTCTTGGGCAGTGATTGTGAATAGAAAAACTATTTATATTCGTGGATGACGTCAAGTACTGATAAGGTGAGTTGTAACTTTCCTGTCTCCCTGCCTCTCAGTTGTATTTAAGTTGACGATCGTTCCAGTTGTGGTTGCTTATTTAAACTGTGTGTCAACCTACAAAAATTAATATGAGTAGTGGTGTTGTGTTTGTTAAAAAACGGTCCATACCAGATGCTGACGAAGACAAAGATCAGCCACCACCTAGCAAATTGTTAAAAAGATCTGGAGGATATCAACAGCCTACAGAATGGGTACATAAAAGCACATTTAATAATTTGAAAGAAGCATTGACAGCCGTTGGAGACGAATGGAAGTTACATTATTCAAATGGATTAGTGCATTTAGAAATAAAAACATACTACTGCGCTAAGGACGGTAAAAAATGTCCTGTAAAGAAACAGTTGCGAATAACAAATGACAAACATGAAGTTATATACTTTGAATTGAAATGTGTGGGCCATGTTGATTCTGAAGAAACTACAAAGACCTTGTCATGGGAAGTTAAAAATCAGATTCGTGGCTTTATTAAAAGTGGCACAACTGGAGGGCTACAAATATTAAGATTGTTGGAAAATGTAGATACTCCACCATGTGTGAAACAAGTTAGTAATTTTGTTGCAAGAGAAAAGAAGAAGAAATCCGACAGTGGCATGAGTATGGGAGATCTAAAGGAGTGGGTTGAGCAAAACTCTAGTTTGCCAGAAGATGAAAATATTGCTTATGTTGTTAGTAGTGTACTACCAAGTAATAAGAACGATACGCATCTACGTATTTTTTTGACTACTAAATTGCTTCTTCAATGCGCGATGTTGACAAAATGTGTAATGTGCGATGCCACTTACAAATTAAATTATCAGGGGTACCCCATGATTGTAGTTGGGGTCAGTGACAATAATCGGGTATTTCACCCTTGTGGCCTTGGAATCTGCAGTGGGGAAGCCGAAGAAGATTATACATTCTGCTTTGCATCTATGAAGTCTGGTCTACAAGAACTTGGACACGAGTACAAACCTACAGTTCTAGTTGCTGACACCGCTTATGCAATTACTAATGGATTCGAGCATGTATTTGGTGAAGATGTTTCTCGTGTGATTTGCTGGTTCCACATGAAGGAATGTTTTTGTAAGAAACTGAAGGAAGTCAAGAACGCAGATCTCCAAACTGAACTTCAAGGTATTTATACAATTTGCACTTAATGTATGTATGAAGTATAGTAAATTGTAATAATACTAATACTAATACTCACACTAATACCTATCTATTGATTGTATTGCAGAGGATATCCAACTACTACACAACTGCCCAACAGTCGAATTTTGGCAATTAGGGTGTAGACTGTGGAAGCAAAAATGGAAAACTAGCAAGGATCCGCTCGTTAAATCATTTGTATTTTACTTTACTTCTCAGTGGATTGACGACAACCAAGGTTGGTTTCAAGGTGTGGCTCCTGGATACCCAACTACAAATAATAAAATGGAATCATTTAACGCGCTAATCAAAAAAATACCACACTATGAGGCTACGGTTAACGTTCAACATATTTTTGGCCCGAATGAAAGATCTGCTTCACACCCATTTATGTGACCGAAGTGGGGATTCACCACGAAAAGCTTTTGCAACTCAGACAGTATATCCACTTCAAATCCAGAAGAACGCTTACAATTGGGATGAAAAGATTGATTCTTACTATCACAAGACTATTAATAACTCAATTACAGTTATTTACGTTGCCTCATCGGGTCACCCATCAGTTGATTCTGCAGCTGTAGTTACCACAGAAACCAAAGCCTATCGTTCATTTAAAACTTTCAAGGAACATTTTTTTTCTTTTCACAAGATCCACCTTAATTTCAACGACTGGCTATTGTCTACTTGTTCTTGCGTATCCTATCAAGAAAAGCTTGCCTGCAAACATATATTTGGACTAGCTGTTTTTAATAATCTACAATCCTTTCCTAATAAAGCTATAGATGTTCCGCTGGTAGGTAAACCGAAGCGAGGAAGGCCAGCCAAAGTTGATGTTGGAAGGTCCAAGGCCCAGTCGCAGCCTAGCTGTTCTCAAACTTCGAAGCCTTGATAGTGAACTCACACACATTGTGTAAATATGCATATAATTTTATGTATATAATTAACATTGCCAATTAAAAGAAAATTGTTACAAGTAAATATCATTGCCAATTAAACGAAAATTGGTACAAGTAAATATCATTGCCAATTAAAAGAAAATTGTTAGAAGCAAATATCATTGCCAATTAAAGTAATTTTATGTTAGGCCATCTGAATTAAATATTTTATCGCTAATACAAGTACTGCTTCAAAATAAATAAATCATTGCCGAATAAAGTAAAATCAAAACCAAATAGAGTTACCTCATTGAACGAAAAAGATTTACCCGTTCTAAATATAACAATCCTGATAAAATAACTAGGTAGGTACTACTGTTGTAATTTGTGTACAAAGAACTATTGTTCTTTTCGTTTGTGATAGTGCTTTCACAACCACAACCACAAACTAATAAATTGGATTGTGAACAATCACAAACAAGAACAAACCTGTTTTTGTCAGTCGTCGGCACAGAACGTTTTGTGGACAAACACAATCTATCACAATAACAATCCTAGCTGAGAAAATACATTGTGAACAACCTACTTTGTGATTGTTTTGTTAATTATTTCAGAAATAACAATCTTCGTAGTTGTTTGTTAACAAATTATAACAGTAGTAGGTAATTTGGAAACCAAAGCTGGAAGACGAACAACGATTCATTTCTCAATTTAAACTGTAGGTAGAAACTAAAATTTTGTTCATTTCCTAGAGAATTTTAGAATATTAAAATTGTTATTACAGAATTTACTCAATTCGCTTGCTTTAGCTTCAACATTTGCGTAATTTAACTTATTGTCAACACCTCAAAAAAATTAAAAGTGTGAGCAAGTGGGTAATTGGTGTGTAATTTTGTAATTCAAAAAATGGGCTGCTTTTCACCTTCACGTCTACTCGTACCACTTTTTTTTCTAATAATTCTTATTGGCTTTGAAAATGTGACGGGATTTAAGCAGGAGATGTGGTTGTACTTTTAGAAGAAAGGGTCAATGAGACTGCACTACACTTTACAGAAAACGAACCAGATTTAAGCATGTACAACGAAACACTTCAACTCGTTACCCGCGCATGTGGCAAGGGCAGGTTTGTATAACCTTTTTATTTTAATACTGGACAATCTTTTAATAGAAATCGGCAGTAGTTAATTAATTGAGCAATACTTGATTAATTCTTTAATTTTTGCTTGAAGAAAAGACACCAACAGCGATGCAAATTACCGAACATTCTACGCCTACGTTGGCTCTGTCTATGGTGACCGACTCCTCTGTAACGATATCAACGGCACAAGCATTCAATCGTTACGTCATTGGGCAGCGAGCGACACGGCCACAGATGCGATCAACTTGTACTCTGGCCCTGCAGTGAGTGGAATAGCTAGAGATGAGATTTTCATTGATGGTGAGGAATACACAGGGATCACAAGGAACATTAGTGTTCTCGCTGCATCTGGAACATCAAATTGGAACGTGTTCGAAGGACCAAACTTGAATGGGAAATCCCTGTGCGTGATCGTCCCTGAAGTATTTGCTGGTACAACCTACAATTTCCAATGGTACTTCAATCTTAAGCAAAAATTTAATTTAACTACAGTCGGATCTGTATTCAAAGGATGCGACGCTCACCAATTGGAAACCTACAAGCTCGTCATAATTTTCAGCCGAGTGGAATTTGAGTAGCCTTATAGTATTCGGAAAGCAATGTCATTTTCATATGATTTTTAATTTTTCATAATTTTCTCGAATGGGTTAGTAAAAAAAACTGTGACGCAATTGAACTGAATTTATTAAACTCGATATTGAATACTACTGAATCGAATTACTACTGTAATATGATAAGCGAGTTAAATTGCATTATTGATGAGCGCATTAAATTGCTTGTAACTGTTACTGTGAAAGTTCTTGCAGCAGGGAATTGGTAAGTCTGTGTTGTTTTTAGTATGAAATGAAGATAGTCAGTTTTGATCCTTAGCTGACGATATGCAATAAGGAAATAAAATATGAATTAAAATACAGAGGGAATTTATCGTTACTTTGTACGTTGTGGCCGGTTACAAGTTAGAAAAAGTGTGAGTGAAATCATTTATGGACCAGCCTAAGCAAAATTTGTAATGTATTATGTAACGTTTGTTAAACTTATTTAATTAATTAATTAGTCTGTGGTCTTATCAGCAGTATGTCAGAATCGCATAAAATAAGTAATTTAATATTTTGTTTTGCCTATAATAGGCTATATACACATTAGAAGTATAGTACTTGTAGTTGGCAAAACTAATCAGGTTAAAACTGTGTATGTTATTGTAATTATGCTGGAACTTGCAACTTATTTAATGCCCTATGGATTAACGTGCCACGTAAATAATGGTTTCTAAGAAAACAGTATTGTTTCAAACAATGTGAGATTATAAGGGATGGTCCATAAATGTTGGCACCTACAACTTTATCACTCTTTTAGGACCCTCCCACCCCCATGTCTCATCACTTTAACATTGAGTAAACGGCTACCTTCACCAGATGGCATGTCATCAAACCCTGCCCTGACCAGATCCACTCGCAGTATTACTGACATCATTTATGGACGATCCCTAAGGTTAAAACTACGTTTATAACTTCCCTATGCAATTATTCACTGCTGGCATGTTACACATAGAGTATCACTTCGCATTACTAGATTCATTTCGGCAAAGAAAACATGTTCCTTTATTACAGAACAGTTTAAATCGAAAACTCCAATTATTTTACGACCCACAAACTAGGTCATATAATTCATTATAAAGGTATGGGTAAAAGCTGTATTTATAAATCTGTGGCAAAAAAAACTACTATAGGCGTAATAACTCGAAAGTTCAAAATAATATATAGGCAACTAGAATTCGTACTCTAATCTGCTTGCCTTGAGAATTGTAGATAATGGGTATTATTTCACGAAGCTTTGAGATTGGTTTGGCTTGTTTTAAGGCCTCACTTGTGACGTGTAGCATGTGCAATAAATTAAACGTAGGTACCTACCTACAGGTATTCGTTGTCAACACGTTGTATAGTTTTTGTGATGCTGATTAATTGCAAAGTATAATGTCATGGATTTTATCAATCAGTTCACACTCACTGAGATAAGCTCGTGGATTTGCATCTAGCGATCTAGCTGTGTCATCGACTCCCATTAACTGCGTAATTTTGCAATACTTGTCACAGTCGCAATTTATTTGAGGTTAAAACAAGTCAAGTTCAACTGAACACAAGAATTTTATTCTAAACTGGTATTTAGCTACCTAACAGGTTATTAAAATTGCATTAATTTATTGTAAATAATACATTGTCTAGGACGTTTTTAATAGCTTATTTAGCTTTAATATTCTGCATTTTTTAGGAACTTGTAATAAAAACGTTTCGTAATTTTTGCTAAAATTAAAAATATTGTAATCTCAAATATATTATGTAATAATAACATTTTTCGGAAAACATTTTCGACTTTTCGGAAAACATTTTCGACTTTTCGGAAAACATAAAATAAAATATTTTGCAATTTTTTAAATCACGCAAACAAAACAATGATATCGTTTTAAAAAATGTTAAAAAATTCTAATTTCGATTTTCTTAAAACATGTACATATAGATAAAGAAGTTGATACATTTTGAAATATTTTTACAAATCTTTAGCCCTGTGCATTATTTTTTTTGAGGTGTGATTTTTTATTTATATCACATTTTAATTATTGCTAAATATCTGGCCTGCCTAGTTGTATGACTTTTTATTTTTCACTTTCGATGACATTGTTTTACAGTTTCATACTTTACTTATGTTGAGAAGATTCAGGATTAATTTAAATGTTTTGTTAGTTAGATACACCCCTATAATGGCTTCAGCAGACTCGTACGCAATTGGTATTGATTTGGGGACCACATACTGCTGCGTGGCGGTCCTCCGTCACCACAGTCACCAAAAGCCGGAGGTAATTGAGAGCGAAGTCGGAAGCAATACGACACCCAGCTACATTTTCTACGAATTAAAGGACGGCGATGAAAACATCTGTGTGGGAGAAGCAGCGAAAGATCTTGCATCGGAAGATCCAGAAAATACCATTTTCGATACCAAACGCCTCATTGGTCGATCATTCTACGATCCCAGCATTCAAAAGTAAGTACATAATTAACTTTACTAATATTAAGCATTATAAATGGAAGAGTGACACAAACCAGTTATTAGGTGCACGCGGTACTTGGGTTCAAAGTTCAAATAAATCACATGATGCACATGAAACTAACAAGGGAATGACTCGACATGATACACCTAGATTTCAAAGAGACCCATTTTAAAAAATCAGGTTACTTTTCAATAGCACAGATCTAAAGTAACTCGAGTGCATTTTGCGTTCCAGTGACCCGCCAAAGTTCAAAAAAATTCATATTTTAAAAACTTTGCTGCCCTATTACTTCCACAGTTCCCATCCGATTTTGACGAAATTTCATTTTTTGTGATTCTCGGTCCGTTTACTAAAAAGCTATAACAAGATTTAAAAAAAATTCGAAAATTTTTATTTTTTTGAAAAAATTGGGGTTATAAATCGGGCCTCAATGATATACTCTTTTTGTATTTTTCGAAATTCCAAATGCTCTATTTACACAGTTTCCAAAATTGTAAAATATTAAATTTTTATGCTCTTAAAAAATGCAAAATGTTTTTTGACATGAATTTATAACGATCAAAATGTTTCACTTATGCTACTATAGGATAATAATACTTACAATGTGTTTTAGAGGCAGTGAATTTTGTTTGTTGTGTAAGATAGATTTAGGTAATTTTGGTACTTCCCTGATGATTTAGGTCTGTGTAACCAACAACTTTGAATTGTTTCCCAAGGTACAAGCATCTCTGGCCTTTCCATTTAGTGAACATGGAAGGTCTCGTAGGGGTGCAGCTGGGCGGAAAAAATCTAGTTTCACACTCAATTGCCAAGGAGCTGATTTCCCATTTAAAAATTACCGCTGAAAAATACTTGGGCGGCCCCATTGACTCAGCAGTCGTCACTATTCCGGTCTACTACAGCGAAATTCAACAAGGCTTAACTCGATGGGCGTGTGAGGCGGCGGGCTTCACTTCCGTTCATCTGCTTGAGGAACCAGTCGCTGCTGCAGTGGCGTATGGCCTTCAGTCTTCAATCGATAGCCACAAAACTAAAACCTGCCTCATTTTTGACCTGGGAGGCGGGACGTTTGATGTAACTGTCTTTCAATTGGACCAGAACAAACAAGTGGTGATTAAAGGGAGCGGCGGAGATAGCAGACTCGGTGGTGAGGACTTTAATGACCTTCTTACACAGTACTGCATTGATAAATTCAAGGAAATCCACGGAGTTGACATAGCAGATGGAAAATCATCAACTAACGCGGAAGTTCGCAGAAATACGGCGAAAACATTGCGAAGAATTCGCAATGAATGCGAGAAGAAAAAACGATTTTTGTCCTCAACTAAAACAGTCACTGTCTCTTTGGACTGCGTCCACGGGGATAAATCAATGAATTTCAAAATAACGCGGGAATTATTTGAAAATCTGATTGACACTCTTTTAAAGAAAAGCATAGAAATTTTAGACGAGACTCTGAAGACATCTGGCGTTGAAAAAAATACAGTTGACGACGTGATTTTAATTGGAGGCTCGAGCCGAATCCTCAAAGTGCAGCAGATGGTCACGGAATATTTTGAAGGGAAGCCACTTCTCAGATCAGTTGACACGGATGAGGCTGCACATAAGGAAATTCTTAATGTAAAGCGGCAGAATAGGGTATTCTGAAAAATTATTGCATTTTAACCAAACTTCTTTATAATTTTTATGGCAAGTACTTATACATAGATGCGCTGTACTGCAAATTTTGGAAACAATCGAACAAGCCGTTTTTGCACCAAAAATTTTTATGCTCAAATGCTTAGCATGGGGTAAATGGCGAAACATGTAGTTTTCATTTTGAAAATAGGATGGCAGTTCTGAACAAACAAGTGTAACTATAGTTTTATTATACTTAAAATTAAGTGGGCTTTCACCCACATATGCCACCAAAGCTGAAAAATGAAAAGATTTTTGAAATAACTAATCATAAAATTTGGTTGCGTTTACGTGAGCGCCAACTGCCGCCAAGTAGATTAGTTTCTATTTTTTAGTATTTCGCAGACAGCAGTATAGGCAAGTACTCCAAACAGAAGCTGCAGTGTTTTCGTGATCAGTGTTTTCATTTTCCAAGTTGTAAAGTTAGGTAAAGTTCACATTTAAGTAACTGTTTGAGGATATTTCTGAGCACAATTACATGACGAAGCGGGATATAACATTTGTTTTTCAAAACTGTCAAGTGATATTGAGAAAAATTGAAAATAATTGCTGGAAAACCAAAAAGTTTCTCTTTATTTACTTTGTAAGCCGACTGCGCTAAACTGGTAAGTAACTTCTATATATAGTACAGAAAAGAACTTATTCAAATTATTAGCATCTGCATACCTACTTCTACAATTAAAAATTATCAATATATTATAATCAATTAATTGCCAACTGCCTCTTGATGCTGAATTATTTGGAGCGTATTGTATTGAGACTTACAAGTTATTAATACAACTGTATCCTTGGTACAACATTTCACCATAAGTTCACAAAGTCTTATTCCACTCCAAGGACATCATCCTTTCGAGTGTCCTCCCTCTTGGAATGCTTAGCGAAGAAGGTGCTGAAACAAGAAATAAGTTCTATCGGTATATAGATTTGGTTTTTAGTTTATACATACCTTGTATAGTCAAATCTGCCAATTGGATAGTTTTAGTTATTTACAAATGAATGTTTTTATTTGTTTGTTTTAAGCTTTGACAGACTCAACCGTTCCAGAAAAACTAGCCGCACGAATTCCCTAACTGACATATTTAATCGTGCTCTAGATACTTCAGATCCATTTGTTGCGTCGTTTTCTTTACTTGCTCGCAAAAATTTGGGGAAATAATCTCCCTTGCCCAATAAAGTTATGGCTTTTTTAAAAGCTCCTGATGCTGCATGAAACCTTTAAGTCATTGTCGCAAAAGTCAAGTTTGTCTTCACAGAGTAGCTTATCTTCTAATGGCGGAGATAATACAGAGGACTTGGAAAACTGGGCGCAGTACATTGAAGACCTAGTAGTTGTTGAGTCGGAAGAAACGAGTGATACAGAATGCAGCTAATGAAAAATTATAAATTACCATTTGCCTTAATAATTATTTACATATTTCTAAATGAACCCTAATATTTAGAGCTGCAGACAAGCGCTTTGATAAAATTTGAGCTTCGGTGGCATATGAGGGTGAAAGCCCACTTAATTCTGAGTATATTAAAACTATAGTTACACTTGTGTGTTCAGAACTGCCATCCTCTTTTCAAAATGAAAACTACATGTTTCGCCATTTACCCCATGCTAAGCATTTGAGCATAAAAATTTTTGGTGCAAAAACGGCTTGTTCGATTGTTTCCAAAATTTGCAGTACAGCGCATCTATGTATAAGTACTTGCCTTAAAAATTATAAAGAAGTTTAGTCAAAATGCAATAATTTTTCAGAATTCCCTATTCTGCCGCTTTACATTAAGAATTTCCTTATGTGGGCTGTAGCCTGCGGCGCAGCCATTCATGCGTACAATATTTTCAAAAACAAAGGCGCTCCGCTCTCTGTTGTCACATTAAAGGAACAGGTGATTGTTTTTTTTTGGTTGATTACTCAGATTTGTATGAGGTCACTTAATTCCACAACATGTCACATTTCTCTATAAACTCAAGTAAACACATTTTTTTTTCCAGACTCCAGTTGTAGCAAGTTCTTCAAAAATTGTTTATCCTGAACCAGTTTCTGTTTCCCAGTGTCTTCAAAAAAAGGTAAACATTTTAAAAAATTTTGTAAATAATTAAATTTAAAATTAATCAAGTTTTATTTACAATTAAGATACGATGGTCAAGAAAAATTGAAGGGTTTCCTACAAAAGCGGGACATGAAGCGGTTGCTTATGGAAACCAAATTTTCTCCTTTGGAGGATTATCTAAATTTAAGAATGTTGGAAGCAAACTGGATTATACAATTGTAGCTAATAAAGATACAATTTTCTCCATCGGGAAAAACTCTAACATACACAGCAGTGAATCAGACGGTTCAATGGACATATTTGTCTTAAACTTAGACAAAAC
Organism: Dicyrtomina minuta; assembly: GCA_949802685.1. Lineage (NCBI taxonomy): Eukaryota > Metazoa > Arthropoda > Collembola > Symphypleona > Dicyrtomidae > Dicyrtomina > Dicyrtomina minuta. The sequence goes on along the minus strand of OX461808.1, from coordinate 9,077,866 downwards.
TGAAATTAAGTGGAAATACTTTAAACCGAATCAATCGTCACCTTTTCATTCGACCTTCACTCCAGGCCAAAGATCTTTTCACACAGCAGTTGCCTACAAAAACAATGTCATCATTTTTGGTGGTTGGGATTGTCAATCAAAAGAATTGAACTCAGTTTGCCGTTTTAACATAGATACCCTCAAATGGGACGAACCAAATGTGACTGGAACTCTACCGGAAGCTCGTTCCCTGCATTCGGCAGTTGCCATTCAAAACAAAATGATAATTTTTGGAGGACGTAATTCAGCAGGCTATACGCTAAATGATGTACATTGTTTAAATTTGGATTCCTATGTTTGGTCAAACATCACAACGATTAAGGTGAAACATTATGTTTAAATCAGTCCCTTATAAAATGCACTACTAATTATGTTTTTGAAAAATAGGTTAATTAAAAATGCCTTTAAAATCCTGTTTTTAAAATATACGTTTTTGCAAAAATTGAAATTTTTTGCATTTTCAAAAATCCAGAAACGAATTGTCTAGAAATCACAAAACTTCAAATTTAATGAGAATCGGATAAAAATTAAAGGATAAACAGAAGTGCAAAAAAATCCAAAAATTTGAATTTTTTAAAATTTGGCGGGCAACTGTTAGCCAATCTCTGACCTGCGACAAAAATGAGTAAGCGCACGTTTACCAGTACTAGTTGCGCTAGACACGCCTCACGCGCATAAATTGAAGTTAAAAGTCTGCGCACATGTGTTGACCCTTTCTTGATAGCCTTTGTTTCATTGGTTGCTATAATCCGTTTTAGGGAACTCCTCCCACACGTCGTTTGGGCCACTCAGCAGTAGTTTACACGAACAGATTCATCTACATATTTGGGGACCAAGATGGATCAATTTTGAATGAGCTGATTTGTTTGGATTGGAACACAAAAGAATGGACGCGTCTAGAAACAAGTGGCGCCATCCCACAGCCTCGAGAATTTCATTCTGCTTGTAATTTTTTTAAAATCTTTGAACTAATTCCTATGGTTTGACAATTGCCTATTTAGAGTGTCGTTCAAATTTTAAATTGCATCATGTAGTGCTTAATAAATAAAATAAATTTATTTCTCACACTATTTTCTAGTTATGCACAAAGGATTGATGTACATTTTCGGAGGCGAAATGCACAGCCGTTTTTTCAGTAATGATCATCTGTTTTGCTACAATCCAGGTAAAATATTTTTTAAAATTCAATTCTATTTCCTTTTAACTATTACAGTACAGTGTGTTGAGACTTAATTACTTTACGCAGCAGGTGTAACGACTTGGTGTTGAAATCAGTGCTAAATTTTCTGAAATGTAGATGTCACGTGATGCTGAAATAATTCAATTTAATTTGTTTTTAACAGAGACGTGCGAATGGAAAGAAGTTAAACCGATTGGAGACCATCCGTCTCCTCGCAGGGACTTTGGCTGCGTTGCAATAAACAACAGTGTTTATATTTTTGGAGGAACGAAAAACAAGGATGATGCCACTAATGACACATTCGTCTTGGATTTAGGTGAGTTTAGATTTTTTTTCTAACAAAACTTGTATTTTAACTTAAAATAGCAATTAAACTACTTACTTACTATGTTTTCTCAGGATCTGCGAAAACATAGCCAGGAACGATTCCTAGGATCTTAGTTAGAATGCATTATGTGGTAGCTCGAGTGGATTTTGCACGGTGTTTTTTGTTTTAGCAGCAGCCCGTCAACGTTCAAAAAAACTCTACATTTTTCAATTTGCCACGCTGTTACTTGTACAGTTTTTGCCTAATTTCAATGAAACTTGCAGTATTGTAATGTTTGAACTTTTATTTAGAAAGTAGATTTTTAAAATTGTTAAATTCGACGTTGTAAATATTTTTTTGAAAAATTATTAAAATGCTTTACTTTTGAGACCTGATTTTTAATCCTGGTTTCATGTAAAAAAAATAAAAAAGTCGAATTTAAAAATTTGCAGAAATCAATTTTTAGATAAAATTATAAGATTTAGAAAAATGATATCCTTACTCTAATAACATTTGACCTTCCATGTGTGTATGTATGTTAGCTATGATTAAAATCACAAAAGAAAAATGTGACCTCAAAAAAATGTAATTTTCCAATAAGAAAAAAAAAATAAAATGAAATTTGTTGGTTTTATTTTCAGAGTAACAGACTTCAGACAGTTGAAAATTATTGAACCAAAAAGAAAAAGACAGATGGAAACTGAAATATTTAATTCCTAAGTTTATTATTACATTCATAATTTTAAAAACTTTTTAGGTACTTGTAAATAGAATATATTGCAAATTTCAAAAACGTGTAAAAAGAACATTTCATAATTTTTCAAGACTTGCATTTATTAATAAAATCACTTTGCGATTTTTCAAAAACATTTACATTGCATTGGAAGCTTTTCGACTATCTAAGAAACTCTTAACAAACATGACAATGCGCATTTCTTTCGCCAAGCAATTTTTGCATTGATCATTTTAATTGTAGCCTAAATTAAATACAGGAACCAATCAGCATCAGTGTTTCACCTTGTAAAGAGCCAAGGGGTTATGTGAGACCACGGGAGTTAATAGAACTCTGCCAGCTATTACATGTCTTTCCGAGAATAAATTTAGAATAGTAACTAGCTTGCCTTTTTCGTTATTTAGGGGGGGGGGGGCTGAGGTTATGTAGCCTCCCCCCCCCCTAAAATAAATCTTTTAACATTGAAGACATATGAGCGGCCATTTTAAAAGAGCCCTAATTTGACATCCCGTGAACTATCTTTGTGCTAACTAAATTTAGCTTTAAATCATATAGAAAAGAACATTTACTCCAAACACGCACTCCATGAATTCTAGTAGGCACTGCAAAAATAAATTACCCTGTGAAAAAATAATTAAATTGACCCTGACATAATTTTAACTGGAATTAAATTAGACTACGTCAAACAAATACTAAGTGATATTGAACACAATGTGCAGAAGCTTAAATAGCAGTTCACGGAAGTACACATTATTTAACTGGGTTTTTGCACAATTAAAAAGAGGACTTCAAAAATGACAATTGTCAGAAATTAGCATACAATTAAATCTAATTTAAAAGGATTATTTTTTTGCAATACCTCTTATTGGTTTTTTGGAAAAACACGTTAAGTTCATGATTTTAAAGTTTTGAATCAAAACCATTCCATGAATACTGCAAGCATCTCATACATAATTATTTCGTAGTAAAAATTAGCTAATTTACTCCATTCTGTATTCGTTAAATGAGCTGTACTAGCAATATAAATGTGACCTTCCATCAAAAAAGGGGGCTATTGGACGGGTTTGAGTTATTACCCGTTTCTGGTAGTAAAATTCATGAGGCATTTAATGAAATTGTTTGCACATTTTTATTTAGCCTTCAAGTATTTTCTACAAATTTGTTAGTCGTGTACTGAAATGTAAGCCTAAAAATAAAATTTGTTTGAGACAATCAAAAAATTTCCAAAATCGTGCCTTTTACAAGTAATAGAAAATGTAGTTATCGTAGTAATTATTGTAATACTGGGAAAGGTACTGCTTAAACAAAGTTTTGAAATCTTGAAATGTTGCCAGGAAGTAATCAAGTAGCCAAATACAGTTGCAATAACATTTCAGGATGAGTTGTTGCAAGAGTCATGAACGACTCGGTGTCACACATGTTTTTTTTATACCTATAATTTGAAAACATATTTACTCACAATACACACACTTTTTCCTAAAGTTCTACAAATAATTATATACTTTATTACCGACATATATATTTAAGATCCATGTATGTATTAACCCAAATAATTATACAACGTTATACAACTGTTATTATTGGAATTTAAAATCCCTCTTTCTTACGTGGACAGAAACAACTCTTTAAGAATTCCAGGATGCGATCCCGATCCGAGTTTTTTGAACGCATCAGTTCCACTGAGGAAAGTTTTATTCCTTAAAGAAAAAAATACACGCATTTTTTTGAGTAAAGCATACTCTCATCCCAACTCATCCTCGTCAAAGACCAGAAAATTCTAAAAATTCACACATCAAGCTATCGTATACCCACATGTAAGTTAACTTACACATTTATAAAGTCAATCGAAACCCTTTTTAAATCATCACAATTGTGGAGATACGCCAAAATAAAAAGCTCCACCGCATTTTGCATTTTGACAGTCGACTTTAAGAGTTTCTCAACGTCCGACTTTAACCCTAGTAATTCATACTTGTCGGAAATTCGGAGCAAATCCATGGTGTTGAATTTACCAGTAGATATTTCTGTCTGACCAGTGTAAATAAATTCCATCATTGCGTCCACAACATTCGTATCAAAGTCATCAATTTCAACAAAATTCATGTTAGCTTCTTGTAAATTAGATCGAAACATTGCAGCAAATACAGGACTTCGAGCTGAAAGTGCGTAAAATATTTATAAATTGCAATATTAAAATTATGGTGAATGAGCACCACTGTAACTATGGCCATAGGCTAGTAACTGTGTTCCAGAGGCTTAAAAAAAGTAGGTACATATTTCTCGTACCTGCCAAAATGATTTTGTGAGCCGAGATAGTTTTGGATGCGGTCACAATCTGGACGTCTGACAAATCTCCAGAATGTAAAACCGTTTCCAATGACCTGGTGACCTCACTGGAACTATTAATGATTGCTGGAGCCACATCTGATTGTAACTGCTCCGTACCGAAGTAAATGTAGATTCTACAGTAAAGTGTGAGAATGTTATTTGGAATGTGGAGGACGCCTAGATTTTTAAAACTGACACAAGTATCGATTGCGTTTCCACATCTCATTGGCTCATAGTATGGATGAGGGCCGACTTTTGTTTCTGTAAAATGTAATATGGCCTAAATTATTATAGGTGTCTACTTAGGAACACAACTCGTAGCTAAAGAAATAAAGTTGTGGGCGAAAAATACATACTACTTACCTGTAATTGATTCAGCTGTTTCTGGAGGGCCTTTGTAACTAGCAACTGCAAAGGCACTCAACTGGCCATCGGTAGAAGAATCAGTTTCCCCAGCTTTTACCAATGTTGCCATAAGTTGATGAGTAGCAGGTTTATCAATCTGCAAATCCAGTCTCCTACAAGGGATAACTTACAAATGTAGAATACAGAAAATATCGTATGTGAAGATGTGAAGAACTAAAATGACCCATATCCAATTTAAGCTAGAATCAAAATAAGCTACTTTAAAAAGGAAATTAGAAGCATGCGTAAAATGTTAATTAGGAGTTTAAATAAAAAGTTCTATTTACATGTATTTAAAAATTGTAAAATGTTTAATTTACATATTTTTGAAAAGTTTAAAATGTTCTATTTACATGTTTTTGAAAAGTGCAAAATGATCCATTTATGTGTTTTTGAGAAGCGTAAAATGTTCTATTTGCATATTTTTGAAAAGTGTAAAATGTTCTATTTACATGTTTTTGAAAAGTGCAAAATGTTCTATTAACATGTTTTTAAAAAAGCCAAAATATTCTATCTACCTAAATGCTTTTAAGACATGTTTCAATATTTTTGTTAATACATAGTGGATTTTGTTTTTAGCTACAAATGGAGATGAGTTATTTTGGTTCTTCAGACGATATATACGTATTAACTGTGAGTTTGAAATTTAATCAGTAAATATTAGGTAATGCAATGTACAAACCAAGAATATTTGAGTTTATTCCCACCGCTAAACAGCGGAGATTGCATTACAATTCCTGAGATTCCCCTGGTCAAAACACTTGGAGAAGAACCCACATCTATTGCCCACTGAAGTTTAAATTGTTCAGCATACATCTGCAAATAATAGGTCAGTAGTAATTAGCATTAGTAGCGTAATGATTTCGAAGTAGAGGTTATAAAATATTACATATTTATTTTTAGTAAACATTATATTGCCTTAAATGTTTTGAGCACGTGTGCCTAAAATTAAAAATTAATTCCAAAATTTTAACCTATAGCCATAGTATACACTAAAAATTACTCATCGACTCATGACATCGTACTGTTAAGCCCCTGCAAGACATTGAGACTTGTATAAAATAATATATTTTAATTGTAATTCATAATTTACACTAAGTCACCGTATGGATTGACGTGTCTAATATAATTATTAGAACTGCCTTCAAAGCAGAGAACTGTTACATGTTTTCTTTAATTTTGAAACTCATGCTGACAGATTTAATACAGAAAATAATAAAAACAGCTATTATAACTTTTCAGGTAAATTAATTTCAATTTCTTTTACAGCTCACCTTAGACGTAGCCGCAACTCCATAGGATGAGTTGGTTGGAGTTGGAGTAGAATTCATCGATGGGTGACACTGTCACTGTGACTGTAATAAACTTCTACTTAAATGCCTGGTAACTTAACTGACGCTAAAGAGCGAGACAGATGACAAAAGTTCGAAGAGTTGGCAACTACAGACAGATGACAGAAACAAGAAACTGTCATCAATGTTTACATCTTGATCTTATAATTCAATACATTATACGAATTTAAGCTCACGCGCTCCTGGAGGCAAATTACAAGTAAGGCACGTCTGCCGTATGTTTATCTTTACCTGTTTACCTCTGGAACTGAAATACTGAAAACTGAAATTACTGAAACTGCTGGATTACTGAGCTCAACATTTTTGGCAATGATTTTTTTAATGTATTTATGGCAAAGAATTCATGTAAATACGTACGGGATAAACTTACTTATCTACATATTATGCATAACGCTGACTTTTGTATCCTATTTTCTTCCATATGTTCTATGAAATATATTTTTTTAATTGGTATAGCATACTATGTATTACACATTCGGCCATAATTTAATAGAATTCCAGAATTTTCTTTATTTATAACTGTATGGCGAATAACCAAATTATGTCTATAGCGTCAGCCGCTACTACACAGACACAATATACAACACGTACTACTGAAGGAGCGAACTCGGCACCTTGATCTAATTAAATTAAATCCCAATATACTGATAAACTACCATGCTCAAAAGTGGTTTAGTTCCATCGATAGATAAGCAGAACAGAAACCCATTTAAACTTGTCAGTATCACAAGTGGATGGAATGAGTCTAAATATAACATTCCTGATAAAATAATCACATTGAAAACCAGAGACGAACCAAGTTTCATTTAAATTCAAATTGTAGAAACAGTGTAGTTTTGTTAATTGCCCAAGACATTTTCGAATAACTAAATTTTTTTATTGCAAAATTAACTCGATTCGTTTGCTTCATAGCTTTAACATTGCTATAAATTATTTTATTGCCAAAAACTTAAAAAAAGTAAAAAAGTGTGCAATTGCTTAATCGCTGTGTAATTTCGCGATTCAAAAAATGGACTGCTTAACACTTTCACGTCTACTTCTACCACTTTTTTCTCTAATAATTCTTACGGGCTTGAGAGATGTAATGGGATTCAAGCAGGAGATGTGGTTGTATTTGGAAGATGGGGCGAATGAGACTGCACTGCACTTTACAGAAAACGAACCAGATTTAAGCGTGTTCAACGAAACCCTTCAACTCGTCACCCGCGCATGTGGGAAGGGCAGGTTTGTATAACATTCTTATTTCTATTTTAGTAATGTTTTTCATTTTGAATCTGAATTAAGTAATTGAAAAATATTGAACTTATATTTTGATCTTTGATTGAAGATGGGATACCTACTACGATGCAAATTACCAAACATTCTACGCCTACGTTGGCTCTGTCTATGGTGACCGACTCCTCTGTAACGATATCAACGGCACGAGCATTCAATCGTTACGTCATTGGGCAGCCAGCGACACGGCTACAGATGCAATTAGCTTGTACGCTGGCCCTGCAGTGTCTGGAATTGCTGGAGATGAGATCTTCATCGATGGTGAGGCATTGACAGGGATCACAAGGAACATCAGTGCTCTCGCTGCATCTGGAACATCAAATTGGCACGTGTTCGAAGGACAAAACTTGAATGGAAAATCCTTGTGCGTAATCGTCCCCGAAGTATTTGCTGGTACAACCTACAATTTCCAATGGTTCTTTAATCTCCAGCAAAAATTTAACTTAACTACAGTCGGATCTGTATTCAAAGGATGCGACGCTCAACAATTGGAAACCTACAAAGCTCGTCATAATTTTTAGTCAAGTGGAATTTAAGTAGCCTTTTAGTATTCGAAAAGCAATTTCATTTTCATATAATTTCAATTTTTCATAATTTTCTCGAATGGGTAAATAGAAAAAACATGTGACGCAATTGAACTGAATTTATTAAGGGATAAACTTTTATGATCAGTGGTAGTAGTCTAAATTGAAGTGGTGCAACGCTAACCTTCAGTGAAATTAAATTTTTCTTGCAGTGGACTTTTTAGGCTTTGCAGTGACACAAATCAGTGAACAATTAAAAAAATGATTTAATATGCAGTAAGATTAGACGAAATTAAAATTGATTAAATTTTCAGTAAAAATTATGCTTAAATTAATAATTAATTCTTCAGTGAACCAATAATGAAATATATAACGAATAATAAATTAAAATAAATTACCAAAGTAATAAAATTTTTATACAACATAAGACATAAAGTTAATCTTTAGACTTCGGATCCTCTTGTGTAATCGGATCTCTAGTTCTGCCAACTGCGACTTTCGCTGGTCTTCCTCGCTTAGGTTTTCCAGGTATAGGTATATCAATTGCTATGTTGGGGAATGAATGAAGACCTGTGTGAACAGCTAAGCCGTAAATATGCTTACACACTAATTTCTCATTAAAACAAACGCATGAACAGGATGATTTCCTCCAATTAGCGCTATTCAGACGTATTTTGTGGAACGAAAAAAAGTTATCCTTGAATGTCTTGAATCTTCGGTACGCTTTTGCCTCTGTAGCTAATACGGAATCATTTGATACATCCGATCCGGGTGACCTGCTGCAGCTACGTAAAAAATAGTAGTTTCATTTAGCTCATCCTTGTAGTAAGTTGTAAGTGCTTCATGCCAGTGGAAAGCATTCGTCTGGATTTGCAACGGATATGTGGCAACGGCTGCGAAGCACTTTCGGGGTGCTAAACCGCTTCTATCGGAGGAGTGAGTTTGAAGCAATTCAGTCATGCGGCCCAAAAAAATTGGAAAGTGGAGCCGCAACCGCAATGTATGGTACTTTTTGATAAGAGCATGATAAGGCATCCATGCCTAATGCAGTAGTAAGTAGCTTTTTCTGCCTCCATAGTGCCATTAGTATATTCTAGCTTCCAGCCAACACCAACAGCTTTTAAGGCTTCCTTTTTATTAGTAAATATTCCTTTTTGTATCCAGTTTAATTTTGGACGATAATTAAAACTTTTTTGCTTTTTACTGGGTGGCTCTTCTGTAGTTTCTTCTACTTCGGTGAAGTTCCTTTTTCTCAAAATGGCTACACTCATATTGGTTTTTAAAACTTAATATTACGGCAGTCAAAATAATAAAACCAGTACGGTTGAGATCCAACACACAAATGAAGTGAAACAAATAAATATATGCAAAGGCTTATCGTTGATTGACGTCATCACAGAATATTATTAGATTGTCCCTTCGACACCATTTACCTTTAGGCATAATTATTCTAATTATGTCGTTCCACTGACAAAAGTACCATGTGCATATTATAAAGTCTCTAATTATTCCACTGAACTTAAACGCATTTAAATAATTTAATTATGCACTGCATATCAAATTAATATGCACTGCAAATGAAACTAATGTATGCACTGCAGATATGATTTAATTCCACTGAAGAGTTAAATTAGCACCCATTTATTAAACTCGATATCAAATACTACTAAATCAAATTGTTACTGTAATATGTAAAGCGAGTTAAATTACTGAATGCATTACTCATGAGCGCATTAAATTCCTTGCAGCTGTTACTGTGAATGCCCTTGCAGCAAAGAATTGGTAAGTCTGTGTTGCTTTTAGTATGAAATCAGGGCCGGACCAAGGAATTGCTTTTAGGCAGCAATTTGTTTCCCTACAAGCAACATTTTGATTTTATTGATGGTTTTCTTTGGTAAAGCAAAATTTTTTGTTTACATGGTATAGAAAAGTTCAAAATGTTCTTTTTACTGGACTCAGAATAGTTCAAAATTTTCTATTTACGTTTTGAAAAAAGCATGTTTTTAAAATGTAAAAAAAATTTAATTTGCATGTTTTTGAATTGTGCAAAAAACTGTATGTGCATGTTTTTGAACAGCCAAAATATTCTTTTTTTATATTTTTGAAAACTGCAAAATGTTCCATTTACATGTTTTGAGAAAATTCAGGCAGCGGAGGCTGCCTGCGCTTGCCACATTATCCGGCTCTGTATGAAATGAAGATAGTCAGTTTTGCTTTTACCATGAAATGAAGATAGTCAGTTTTGATCATTCGCAGAAAATATGTACTGAGGAAATAAAATATGAAAATACAAAGAAAATTAATCGCTACTTTCAAGTACGTTGTGGGTCATAAAATAGCAAAAATGTGAGTGAAATAATTTATGGACCAGCCTAAGCAAAATGTAATGTAATATGTAACGTTTGTTGAACGTATTTAATTAATTAATTAGTCTGTGGCCTTATCAGCAGCATGTCAGAATCCCATAAAATAAGCAATAAAATATTTTGTTTTGCTTATGATGAGCTATATGCACATTATATTATTACTGGTACTTGTAGTTGGCAAAACTAATTATGTAGGTTAAAACTGTGTATGTTATTCTAATTATACTGGAACTTGAAAATTGAGTGCTATGGATTTATGTGCCACGTAAATAATGGTTTCTAAGAAAACAGTAATTATTGTTTTAAATAATGTGAGTCATCTTTTTTTCATTCGGAGCTCAAAGCCCATAAATATTAATTATACTATAACTTTTGCACGTGAGGTGATTTTAGAATTACAGGGAATGCTGTTGTGGCAGATTCATAAGGGGTGGTCCATAAATGTTGGTATCTCAAACCTTATCACTATTTTAGGACCCTCCCACCCCCATGTCTCATCACTTTAACATTGAGTAAACGGCTACCTTTACCTTTACCAGATGGCATGTCATCAAACCCTGACCAGATCCACTCGCAGTATTACTGACATCATTTATGGACGATCCCTAAAGTTAAAACTACGTTTAACTTCCCTATGCAATTATTCACTGCTGGCATGTTACATATATATAGTATCACTTCGCATTACTTGATTCACTTTGGCAAAGAAAACATGTTCCTTTATTACAGAACAGTTTAAATCGAAAACTTCAATTATTCTACGATTAAACTTAGTAAAAAGCTGAGGATTTCGTTTGAATTTATACGCAAATAATTAAGGTAATTTAGTTTTAGTTACCAAAATTATTGTAAGATTTGCAAGCGTTTTTTACTGGACACTCCACAGCCACGGCTCTGCTGCTGTTTTACTAGAATTTGAATTCGTGCGTGATTAACAGAGAATGGGAGCTTACCCGGGTTTTCTTGCCGTCGGACTCTGTCTGGTGTTGGTGTTGTTGTCAGGAGGCGGGGGCTGGAATAGTGTTGTGGAGGCGATACCAATGAATCCACCAGATATGACTCCCGTTAACTCCCATATTGATAGTAAGTTATTAGGGATCGCCCACAAATGCCGTCATCGCATCGGTGTCAGAAGATTTAGTGGGTAAACTTACATCGCCACTGATGACTTCGCATCTGTTAAAGATTGGGACTTTTTACGCAGCACTTAAGGGGGTGCCATAAGTGACACTATAAAAATGGAAAATTAATGACGTTATTTGTGGACGATCCCTGACTACAACTCAATCCACACATGGATATTAATTATTTGTGTTTTCAAAATATGGTGATTGTGACCTCCAGTTTTTAGTTAGTATTGTGTTTAGTAATTTTAGGACGTCATTTATGGGTGTATTTAAACTGGCATTAAGTCTTAAGTATATATAAATTAATTTTTGTTTGGTACATTTTAGCACTGTTCGCCGGTCTTGAGTGTCCTCGATTTGTGGCATTCAGTGTAAAGCATTGTGTCGCGGATCTTGTTAGGAGTTCTAATAACTGGAATCTTTGCAGGTGAGTAGAGATAAGGGGTCTGGAAAGGACTGATCATATATTACGTTAACAAGGAAAATCGGTTAGAGGGGGGAGGGTGACTTTTATTGCAGTGTAATATTTAAACGGCCAATATTGCAATTCCCTATTCACTGATGACGTAAATGTAATTTTTTTTTAATAGAAATAAATTCTGTGGAATTCTCGTTTTTGTTTAATTTTTCCCTTTGTTGTGCAGCATTGTAAAGGACGCAGGGGACTGTTACGCAACTGGATTTGACGCTTGTAAATTAGACCCACGTCTCAAAGCGGACTTCCTTCATGGCTACGACAGAGGACTCTCCGATTCGGACGAATGTTCAACTTCATCTTCCTTTACATTTCCGTCTTCACCGTATTTTGTTCCACTCATCATCCTGGGGATCATTCTCACTGTTACATCCCTCACTAAACTCACCATCATCTGCTGCAAGCGTGTGAACCAAACCAGTAGTGAGGAAGAAGATACTGCCAACTTGATAAAATGAAATAACGGCATCTTCCAACGATATTAGTTTGCATTTTCATTTACAGATAATGAACTTTGATTTTGGAAAATCTTAACTTGGATTTAATAAAAAGATACAAACTGACAGTAACACTACAACTACATACGTAAACGTATATGATTGATTAGTTAGTGCCAAGTAGTTCTGTTGATGCGAGCGTGTGCGGTTCTCGTCAATTCTAGATATTAAAATGTTTCGCAGATTATCTGTAGATGTGCAAATGAGTTTTCGATATTTCGCTGAAAAAAATATATTCGAATTTCCGTAAATACTAATTAACTACCATCTCGGTAATAATTATTACATGTACTGAAGCTGAATGATCTACCATTTAATCTGCGTTGTTCCGGATTTCAAGTGCAGCTAGCTTACAGTTTAAATATAGTGCAAAAAAATCAAGTTAAAAGTTAAGAAACATGACTTTATTGGTAGTAAAAATCCAATTAATTTAATCAAATAATAACCATATGAAAGAACATTTATTTTTTTCAAAACCAAAATCAAAAAACTCAATTATTTACTTGTTACATTTTGGCTTTTATCGTTCATTAAATGTACTTGTGGTTAGAGTGGTAGACAGTTTTAACTTAACTGCGTTTACGAAAATAATGTAGTCGTAATAATAAGTCGTAATAATAATAAATAATAATAGCAGTCGTAATAACTTAATTGTGTAAGTAGGTAATTTAATTTAACAGTTTTTATAACGTCTTTGAAGAACCAAAATGACTTATAATTATCCATTTGTGTTTCAAACAAGATGCATTATCTAAAACAAATATCAAAATAACATGTTCCTTAAAACATAAAAATAGAACCTTGTGCATTTTTCAAAACACAAGTAGATAAGTGGAATATTTTGCACTTTTTAAAAAGCGTGTGGATAGAATATTTTGTGTTCTAAAAAAACATGTAAATAGGGCATTTCAAACTTATAAAAACTACTTCAATAGAACATTGTTAAACCTTTTCAAAAACATGTAAATATAACAATTTAATTTGCTCATTTTGGAGACTTGTGATTAGTGTTGCAAGCATGTATCTTATTTATTGTGTTTTTTTACATAGCTCATGTTATTCTAGAATAAATTAAAAATGGGTCATTTTGGTTCTTCATAGACAACATGGTGTTGAACTCAATTAAAAAGTCATCTTGAAAACAAGATTCAGCCCACATTAATTCGCTAAGTAAAGATCCATCAACATTTTTGGTTTCTTAATCGCAAGATTCTGAAACGCATCTGTCTCAGCCATTTTCCTCTTGTTCCTAATAATAATAGAGACCTTTGCAATTAAACTTATAGCTCTTTAGCAAAAAAAACAACTGAACCTGTGTCACTGTATCCAGAACTAAAGAAAACACAGATGGTGGGTCGAAGATTTTATTTTATTTTACTGAAATATGAATAAAAATCTATTCTTACATGGACAAGAAAAGCTCAGTAAGGATTTGAGGATAAGAGCCCGATCCCAGTTTTCTAAATTCCTCGGTTCTGCTCAGCTCAGCCTTGTTCCTGAAATTAGAGGACAACAAGTGATTAAATAAATACAAATACATCACAAAATACACGTGATACACATTTTGGTACATGACAGTGTATAACAATCAAAAAAATAGTATTAACTATTCTACGCACTAAACTCTCACCAATTAATGAAATCCATAGCTGACTTTTTCAATGCCTCACAGTTATGAAGAGATGCCAAAATAAGAAGCTGGACTGCATTCTCCATTTTCACATTCAATTCAAGAAATTTCGCAACAGATGACTTGAGGTCCAGCAATTCGTATTTGTCTGAAATTCGGAACAAATCGACACTGTGTTCTTGGTGTGTAGATAGTTTCGTCTCACCTGTGTACATGTATTCGATCATGGCATCCACAATTTTGTCATTAAAGTCTTTGATTTCCACAGAATTATTCTTGGCTTCTTCCATTTTTGAGCGAAACATAGCAGCAAATACCGGACTTTGAGCTGCAGGTAAATTATAAACTTTGAGAATTAATTTTGTATATTAACTAAGTATATGCATCGGTGAAATTGCACGAGACATAATAATTTGGTGCGATAATATACAAATATATATCAGTGAATAACTAAAACAGCCATTCTTAATTTTAGCGCTAGATCAAAATTGCATTTTCTACAAGAATAAAAACATAAAGATAAAACTAAATGATGAAATTATTATTATTATATGACGATCTTGATGGCTTAATTTAGTTTTTCACAGACAACATTCACCCGCTTACCTGCCAAAATGAATTTGTGAGCTGGAATTTTCTTAGTTTTGGTGACGATGGTCACGTCCGAAAAATCTCCAGATTTCATAGCAGTTTCCAATGATCTAAATCTAACCACATATTCTGAACTGCTAACGACGTGTGTTGGAGTAGCATTCGATGCATAATATTGCTCGGTTTCAAAGTCCATCAAGATTAGGCAGTAAAATGTGAGAACGTTGTTCTGAAGGTAGTCTTTTGCATTGGTGTAAATCTTTTCAAAAGAAACACCACTACCTACTTTGTCTCCAGGTTTTACAATCGTAAAAGATTTGGCTACGGAATTTTAAAAAATTAATATAAAATCAAACATGAGCAGTTATTTTGTAAACTAAAATGCAAAACAACAAACTCGCTTCAGTTGAGGTAGACTTAAATAAAAGGTACCTTGGGATAATGCATCTCGAGCATTTCTGTAGCTAGCAAATACTGTCGCCTTAACCTCGTCTTCCTTCAACGCATCTGCTTCGGAAACACTCACCAGAGTAAAAGAGAGATTGCTTTCTTTGTAGGGTACAACACTTAATTCCAACTGCCTGTAATGTACATTAAAGGCGCAAAACTATCAATAAAATTGCAGTCGCAGTTAATGCTAAAAGCTTGTATGTACTCTGGCATGCAACGTACCAAGAATACTTGCGCTTATTCCCACCGGTAAACACAGGAGATTTAATTTTACGTCCTGGAGATGCAAGCAAAAGTGAAGAGCCCAAATCAATTTTCCATTGAAAACTAAATTCTTCGGCATCGATCTAAAAATATAAAATACACAATTGTTTGTGGGCGTTTTTGTATTAGATTAATGTTAGCGATAACTGAAAGCGTGCTGAAGACGGAAAACATGACCCACAAGCTGCCTGAAGAGCCTAAGAAGGAACTACAATCTACCCGAAGAACATTTCTGCAAGTGAGCTGAAGACCGAAGAACCGATGCAAGTCAGCAAAAGCCCAATGACTGCAACCTACCTGAAGACCGAAGACTCTCTTTCTTACTGTTTAGAAATATGATTACCTAAGCCATTTATTAAAAAGTGTCTTCAGGTAGATTGCAGTTTTAGGCGAAGTTCCTCGGGTAGGTTGTGCCAAAGTTCTTTGGCCAGGTTGCAGAAGAACGTCGGGCTTAAGCCAACTTACAAAATAGTAGGTTGCAGCCTTCGGGCTTCCGCTGACTTGCATCGGTTCTTTCGTCTTCGGCTCACTCGCAAAATTGTTCTTCGGGTAGATTGTAGTTCCATCTAATTACACACTTAGAAAAATAGGAGTAAATTGACTACTTTACTGTTAATTTCTAACTACTTTCTTGTTACTCCGATATCCACAGTGAATCCTGGTAACCACGGTCAACAGGATTATGGTTAGTGATTTGCAGTGAAAACTGTTAAACTTGGTATACTAAAACGGTGTTGGATCACGCAACACTAATCTTGTTAAACGATTTTATTAATTCAAAAATAACACTAATAACTGAATTCGTACCCCTGTATTCGAACCAACACCCTTTAGAATATGAACCTGCGGCTCCTTCACCACTGGACTGTCACGAAACATTAACTATTGACTACTAATTTAGCATACATATACAGAGATATAAATGCTTCAACACGTTTATTGTTGATTTAACAAGTTTAGTGTTGGGTTTTGCATCACCAGTCTTGTTGCATTGTTAACAGTTTTCCCCACTCTCAAAAATTTCAAAATTTACTACAACACCTGTCAAAGTTAACAGCTTAACCTGTTGCCACGGCCTAACTACATTCGTGTCAAGATCTTTTCTAAGCGTGTGGTTTTACTGTTGACTGTAGCTAAGATATTTACAGCAAATTAGTTAAATCTACAGTAAGGCAGTTGTCAGTAAGTGCAGTAAGTTCATTCTAGTGGTTAAGGAGAAACAGGAAGTCACTTATGCTAAAGGTTGGGGCTTAGAATGTTGAATCCAACTATTTTTCGTATTTTTCAATTAACAAAATCGTTTAACAGAATAAAAAGTTGCGCGATCTACTATTGATTTCGGGAAACTTAATATAAGCCTGTGTCTTCCGTAAATTCCTAACACCTAACGGAAATTCGTGTTGATCAGTTTTAACAGCTTTTGCTATTGATGTTAGAGTAACAGCAAATGGGGATTCAAAGTAACAGTAACGTGGTTAATTCAATTTTATTTTTTCTAAGCACATGCGTATTACAGTAACGTTAAGAAACAAAAATTAATAGAGTTTAACCTTTGATGTTTCGACCAGCAGATCGGATGAGTTTCTTCGAGCTGCACTCATTCTTTTCAAATTCGCTGAACTGCAGCAGTAATCTGATTAAAACATTATCTTATGATTAAGTATACATTTTATGATTTAACTTAATATTGTGAGTGAGGAATCAACATCAAACATTTCTTCTAACTGATTTGAAGAATATGTGTAATTAAAGTTATAAACAATAGGTATAATAAATGAGTACGTCTATTATAATTAAATTATTGATTTATTATTAATTAGTAATAACAATTAGGCACTACCTCCAAGTGTATTTTACACTATTTGCTCGTGCTCACAGACAGTAACTGACGGAGGTCACACAGCAAACAATTCGGAAATGTTATATAATGTTAATTCGTAGAGTGTTTAGCAATTAAGTTTATTACAGAATGGAGGAATCCAATTTTTTGCAATCAACTCCAGCCTCCAGCTCCAGCTCACTCAGCAGCCTGCAGTCTGCAGGCAGAGCAGTGTTCATTCAACATTCATGAAACCAATAAGCGGCAAATGTAATTCTCTGACACTTTCCTCCAATCATTCCCGTCATTCCTACTACTTTGCTATGTTGCCGCCGAAATCACATTACTTTCTGAATTTTCCTAAAACCCAGAGGCGGGTCGGGTCTGCTAAATAAAAATAATTGTCCTACTAATCTTAAGTAAGTACCCTTATAAATTCGTATGACTCGTCATAACTTCATAATAATATTATCACACTTTTCAAACATAGGTCTTCTTCACTCTATTTTTTTTACTGATACTTCCCGAGACTAACGTAAAATATTCAGAATAGTCCCACTGTTATTTAAAATAAAACTATCAACTCACTATAGTTTTATAGTTAAAAATCGTACTATCCATTTAATTACTATTTATGGACCGTTACATCCAGCTATCCCGATAATTATCGCGTATATGTATTTTCTGATTACGTCCATTATAAGTTTAAAGCAGGGGAGCTACTACTAATTTTCTTACCACCATGGTAATGGTGAGATAGTAAAATTTGACAGTTAGGCAAGTTGGCCTCATTTTATCGTTTTCTTTGGAATGCCCTTCAGTGTGTCTGCGATCCTTCGTCCCGCAGCTCTTTTGTCTCGCACTATTTAGTCTGCACTCTTTTGTCTACACTCTTTTGTCTGCACTTCAAAGTCCCGCGATCTTATATCCCTGCACTCCAATGGCTGCACTCTTGTGCCTTCACTCTTCTGTCGTGTTACCACTATAACACTTGCCATTAGGACACAGTAAAAACAAAACACATTATTTACAAGTTAATTATTATTTTTGTATAACAAACAACAACTTTATTTTAAATAATCTACGTGAAACAGTGTGGTTATTTTTCTACTGCCCCACGGTCATTGCATATAGTCGATATTTTTCAAAATATCCATGTAGTTAATCAATGCGTTTAGTCAGTAGATTCCTACTATTCTCACAAATAATACATACAGTCAGTATTTTTGTACGATTAGGAGAATCAAGAAAATTGAAGTAGACAGCGGCAACATAGCAAAGTAGTATGATACTTACTTAGGAGTCATAGGTAAGTGCAAGGGAATTACATTTGCCCTGTTCTCAATTTATTACTTTCTAATTTGAAGTAATTTAAACTCACGCGCTGGTGGATGCGAATGACAAGTAAAGCACGTCAGTTTAATTTAACATGTTTAACTCTGCCAAGAAAAACAGGAAAAGAAACAAGAAAACGTCAATGAATGTGTACGTGTGTACTTAAATCAAAAAATCCCAATTTGTGGACCTCATGATCTCCCTCTCATCAGATTAGCCATGGGAATGTGTCTGTAACGTAGCTTTTCGTCAATATTAAATTACACCCATTGACAATTAACGTTACATTTTAACATCATTTAGGGACGATACTTAAACTGAAAACGAAATAACTGCTAAAATAAACAAGAAATTTAATAACCACCAATAAATCTACTTTTTATAACCTCCGAATACATAATCAAAATTGGACCAACTTGTTGGCGTAAAAAACTCTAAACCGACTTCATTTGAAGCATTGCGGCACATTGTTGACTTTTAAAAATGTTTATCAAAGTATTTTAGTTTTCACGGATGGTATAAAGTACATTCAAAAATATTATAGACAAGAATTCAAAATTCTCTCCAAGAGTAATTAAATGACGCCACCCATCATCATCAAGTTTTGGGAGCCACCCACCCCTATAGGTGACGCTTTTAACATTGGGTTGAATGGGACACCTTTTGGGACCCACCCACTTATAATAGGTGGCGTAATTTGTGTCCGGCCCATTAATGTATTATTGACGATGATTTCATGGAAATACGTAAGTAGGTGATAAATGTATTCTCGATGTCAAAAGTCTAGAAAGTGAAAAAGGTGGTCCCATCCAAAAATTGTTCCCACCCACCACATCCAAATTGCACTTGGTGGACTCCGCCCACCAATGGTTAGGACCACCTTTCCCACTTGCTCGACTTTTGACATGGACAATAATTACTAGGCCGCGTCAAATTTCCGGATTTTTGACTTCAAATTTCCGGATTTTGACTTCTTAAATTTCCTGGTATTTCACGTTGTGCATCTTTTAAATTACGAAATTATTAGAAGTTTTTTAATGTAGCTGGATATTTAGATATAAAAATAGGCAGTACTTTTTAATAAAATTTTACATTAAGCCCGCGCCCGGCCCGTAACAGAGCCCGGCCCTGGGTTTCTGATCCACTTTGAACCATCCGTCCCGCCGGGCCTGGTCACATGCTGCTATAAGGTGTCATAAGCAATCAGCCGCACCGCGCTAAGACTACAACTACGTAAAAGTATGATCAATTAAAGCTAAGTAGTTCTTCCGTTTAGTTAATGCAGACGTATATAAATAATGCATTATTCAAACGTAAATTACAAGCATCATTTACTTAGGTTTATGTTTCTGGTTGCTGGTTACTTGGATTTGTTTAAAGCATTTTTAAAAAAGTCCGCTTTTGTTTTAACAAAATTCGCTCTAGAAAGTGCTTTATAGGCCACAAACGAAAACATAAAATTGTTCTCTTCTTTTTTTCCTAAGTACTTGTAAATGATACACAGATAAATCTCTCTTTTAAATGCGCAAAGTATTTCAAAATGGAAATAAATAATGTGAGTAGTGGGGTTTGACGTTATAGTGGTCGGTTTTTTTTCAAAGCTTAAATAACCCTTATTTTTTTACGCAAGCAACGTATAGTGAATGGGGCATATTTATGCTTGCCTATTAATCATGTAACGACATAAAAATTTTGATGTTCTAAATTGAATTTCACAAGAGCCATGTCGTTGCCTGAAGGAATTTCAAAAAATCTCGAAATCTCAACTGCTCTAAACGGTGATCAATTTACATTTAATAAAATTAGTATCCTTCAGTTAGTAGTTTTGATTTTAGTTTAGAGTTATATTAGGTAATTAGAACTTTTACGATTTTACATAGCGTTAGGCCCCGTACAGCCAATCCCCATGTTTTCTCACTTGCCCAACCAACTATCTTAATTAATCTCTATGGTATTTAATTAAAACACGGATTTTTAATATAACTACCAGCCTAAGTAATAGATTAAGGACAGCATTTGTAACCTATTTATTGGAGACTATTTAAAAATACTATTTTTGTTTACAATCAGTTATAGTTGCTTGTACAATATATACATACTGTGGGAGTTGCGTTTACAAAAGCGCGGCTTTGAAATATAACTTATGACAAAACCAATTTAGAAACTGATTGGAAAAATCAATTAAAACATCCTTTAAGAATTTAAATAACAAATCTAATTGAAGCAAATAGGTAATTTATTATACGTTGTGAATGCTTTAAATTCCAGCATAACAATGCAGTCCGATTACCACCAGGATGTTTGATTAAAAGACTGACCCTGTAATTGCTTTAGAAGGAAGTATTTGTAATTATATTTTTAAAAACTCCATACTAAAAAGTTCAGTTTACTTAAATAACAAACAGGTATTATAAAGACTTGCAGCAAATGAATTTAAGGAAACACATAATTGAAAATATGAAAATTACATATATTACTAAAATAATTGAAACGAAAACGATTAAAAAAATAATTAAAAAAGTACCTGAGTCAAGCTGAGGTCAAAATAGACTGTTTGTTTTAACGCAAATAATTAAAAGCAAATATTGGCAAAAAAAATACCTGAAAAATGATTAAAATTCAGTAATGTTAAATATTTGCTTTTACTCAGGAAATGAAACCACATGAAGGTACTTCTAATGTTTTAATTGACGTAGTGTCAACACCTTTTAAAAAATTTAGGATTTCCTAACCCGACGGGACACCAACACTTTTATTTATTAGTTTTAAGTTGGTCAGTGAAGACAGACCATATAACAGAGCTACTGAATAAAACAATTTTTATATTGTAAATCCTTTTATCCATTGTTGTAAAGCTGAAAGGTTTTATTGGGTGAACATGGACAGTATCAGAAACTCTAAATGTTCTTTCAAAAGCGTCATATCAGCATGTACATGGACTTCCCAGAATCCACACCCAGAACTTGGATCATACATTTACTGTCTCAAGGTATTGTACAACTGGACAGCTGTATTCCTAGGATCCCCAGTTTATCTCCGGTATGATCAAGAAACCAAGGTTTACGTCATCCAACAGTGTCATTACTTACAAAGGGTAATAATATTTATAAATACACACAATTAAAGGGCACACATTCAGTCACAGTAAAGTCAAAGTGTTACTTATAATTATCTTTCCCATTTTAGATTGCATGTGCATTTGCTACATTCTGCACCACAATGTCAGTCATCTCGAAACTCTATTTTGCTGGGAAAACTGTTATCGAGAATAGCAGTTACATTGTAGCATATTTTGATTTTTGTAACGAGTGCGTCCTGAACATTTTCATTTATGCTCATGTCTACATTCATTGGTATAAACTAAATCTCCTGGCTTCCTTCGTCGAGGTCCTCCAGACAACTTCACTCATCAAATACTGTGTCACCCCAACGTGGAAGGTATGTCATTAATCACGTAATCTGCAAGAGTTCTGAAAATATAGAAAAATATCTTTAAATCTTTTTTTAAACTTTGCTCAGGCAAAAAAACTGACCTTTACCGGCAGAAAGTTCAAAACGAATTCTTTTAATAGTTAGAACACTACAGGGATAGACCAGTCGTAGACCAGAAGTTAATTTATAATTAATGCTCAGGCATTTACTTTAATTGCAGGTGAAGTTCCTCACTACGTTTCTATGCGCGCTCTGCATATACCTACCTACAGTCTGGTTCATAATGTACTATGGCTACGATTTGACGAGTTTTGAGGGAGCACTCAGGTCAAGTAAAGTAAATGCCAAACAAATCTTTTGGTATTGGCGTTGGGGGGAAGGCTGCAAAAACTGTACGAACACCGGGATCGGGGCCGGTGCCGGTGCCGGTGCCGGTGCGGGTAACGAAAACGATGAGGGTGGAGCCGACGACGATGCTCCTGCGGAGCTCCCGTTGATTCTTTGTGTGATAGGAGCGATTGGAAGATATCATAATGGATATTTGATTCATTTAACAATTGATGCATTCTGCCTGACGAACATGCTCATTGCCTACTTTGTGGTCCGTGACTATTTTGGAGCACTCAATAGGAAAGGGGGCTTAGCGCCTCAAGAGGTAACATTGCGTTGAAATTTATGACCACATCTATAACACACATAATAACGTCATTTACGGGCGATCCCTAATAACAAAATTTGTAATACGTATAAACTTGCAATTTCTACAATAATGTACCTAAATATTTTTGCTAATTATTTAAACTTATATCCAACGCAGGTTTTGGACTCACTGGAAGACTTTAAAATCCTGATGAAGAAACTTAATACATTTGCATGTGCGTACACGCTCAATTTCATAGGGATGACGCTGACGTATCACTCTGTGCACTTGTTTGATTTCCTCAATGAAATGGTCCTAATTTGGAAAATATCGAGCTACTTTTATTATAGCTTTGTTTTAATTTTTTACACACTACCGCAAGTCCTACTATACCAAGTATGATGTGGTTAATATGGTAATCGGACAAAGTCTCCCTGGACAAAGTCTCCCCGGACATTTTACCCCCGGACATTTTCCCCCCGGTCATTTTCCCTCCGGACTTTTTCCCCCTATAAGTAACAGCGGACATTTTCCCCCCAGTACTAAAATGCAACAACTGGTATGTGGTAGTTCAGTGTCGTGTAAAGATGCATACTTTGAGAAGATAGCTCAATGTTGTAAGCTATAGGACTAGGAGCTGGTCTTGAGTATTATTTCACGATTTGCTTACCAATTACTATGTAATTTTTAATGTTCTGCAATCTACAAATCTACGTACATTTACATACTTTTAATTACTATGTTTGATAATCCAAGAAGCCACTGGGAGGCCTCTACAAAAGAAAGTTTAGAAGTCTTTTGTAAATCTTCAGGAGAGACTGAAAAATATTTGCATTAGATACAGCGAAAATTCTATGGATGTGGAGACGATCCTTCGTAGTGTAGGTCACACCATCAGGTTTAATTATTAGAAATTCAGATTATAAGGTATTTGATATTTAATTTTCCTCGTGAGAAGTCACTTTTATGGTGCAATAGGTTTAGGTACTGTTTGCATACATTTTTTTAGTTAAGTTTTTTAAACTTTATCACTAAACATTTTTATACAATGTCAGGATATAATCATGTAAGGAAGTTTTAGCCATATTGAGAAATAGTATCGTACATATATTTCTTGAGTGTGTAATTTTACTACTAACTACAATGTTTACAATTTGATTATGGTTTAAACTGCTTACCTTTATTTCCTAAACTTTTTAAGCTAACAATTCAGAGTTTGCATTCCATGCATTCCATTTAACATTTAATTCAAAGCTTTTGGTTTAAGAAAGTTTTATATATAATATTTTGCATAGAATTTGTGAGATTATATACAATCAGCGAGAATAAAATTAAAAAATATTCTTATAACCCAATATTTCATAAATCATCACTTAATCTTACGACACATAACATAATTACGAGCTTGGGGGGAAAATGTCCGCTGTTACTTAGAGGGGAAAAAAGTCCGGGGGGAAAATGTCCGGGATTAAAATGTCCGGGGAGACTTTGTCCAGGGAGACTTTGTCCTACAACCAAATTTAAATTCCTTTACTTTAAAATATTTTTAAATGTGAGAAACCATGTAACCATTTATGTTAAGTATAGGTAATATATTAACCGGTTGTAGGACAAAGTATATATTACCTATACTTAACATAAATGGTTACATGGTTTCTCACATTTAAAAATATTTTAAAGTAAAGGAATTTAAATTTGAATAACATTTTACGCTGACATGTTTTGTTACAGACACGAGAGCTGAGGAAATGGCTGCGAGTGAACAATAATTGCATGAAGATAACACATTTTGATTTAAACTCGATTCTGTATGATTTACTCGACTTTCAATTTGGGATTCGAGGCGGCAGATTCCTAATTCTGAACAGCAGCTTTTGCGGAGCGGTATATTTAATAGCATGTATCTGACAGTTATAGCACTATACTAACCTGATGAAGAAATTTGTTTTAATTTAGGCATTATAACAGTAAAAATAACTACTAGCTAACCCACAAATGTCACCTAATCGTTAAATATCTTTAATTGTCTTTTCAGACTATTAGCAACATGATATCCTACTCCATGCTGAATATGCTCAGCAAAAAGGATTAATAAAGGCGTCCAAGAAAAAATATATTATGTACTGTAAGTACCGCCTTGTTTGCTTAATTTTATAATTTAGTGAAAACCAGCATGAGTTAATCCTTGTTAGTCATAAAGACAGTTAAGCAGCTGATAGTTAAAGAACACATTTTTCTGCCTTGTCAAGTATAGGATGAGAGAAGATCATTTTTGTGAACTGTTGAATCCTGTCATGTTTAGTATGTTCCCAACATTTGTCATCCTATGTTTAGTGGATGAAGTTGTATTGTTGAATTTGGTTGGTAATATTAGCTACTACTCGTCCAAGTTTTTGCAAACGCTCAAAAACACCTCAGATATTTCTGTTTGGAGGATAGAGCGCCGGACGGTGAAGGCGCTTCTAAACTTAGGAGCACAAGTAGGCTCAGTTTTCATTATGGACCAAACAACCTTCTTACAATTAGTTGTTATTGTTCTTGTGTCTAACTTAACTGTAAATTTTATTTTACTGCACTGAATGTGAGTTCTGATGAAGTACATAAAATGTTTCTTTTCTTAGGTGGATGGAACGTGTTGCAATTTTCGAAATCATGTAAATAGAACAATTTAAAAAAAATATGTAGATGGAACATTTTGCAGTTTTCTAAAACATGTACATAGAATATTTTGCGCTTTTTAAAAACATGTTAAAAGAATATTTCGTCAGTGAAGTACCAAAATGAGGGACCCAAATCCATTTTCAACTAAAAGCAAACTGAGCCATATCCAAAACGTTCTAAAAACAAAGTGGCCCAAATCCATTTGTTTCCTCCCATCGTCTGTGAAGAACCAAATTGATGCATACTATCTATTTGTAGCTAGAAGCAATATCCGCTATCTACAAAAATATTGAAACATGTATTTAAAGCATTTAAATAGAATATTTTCCACTTTCCAGAAATATGTAAATACAACATTTTGCGCTTTCCAAAAATATTTAAATACAACATTTTACACTTTACGAAGACATGAAATTAATAAATTTTACGCTTTTCAAAAACATGTAAATAAAACATGTTACTCTTTTGAAAAACATTTTAATAAAACATTTTCGCTTTTCAAAAGCATGTAAATGAAACATTTTACGCTTTTCAAAAACATCCTAATAAAACATTTTCGCTTTTCAAAAACATGTGAATAGAGCATTTTAAACTTTTCAAAAACTGCTAATTAACATTTTACACATTATTCTCATTGTATTTTTATGACATACATAGCTCATATAGGGTCATTTTTGTTGTTCACAGACAATATGTAAAGTACTAGTGCATATGATACGACAACTTGTGATCCATATTTACAAAAATCGAAATAAAAATGCTATAATTTATTCTCTTCACGGATAATAATTAGTATTCACATCGTTTCGTCTACATCATATAATCTTTATGACTCGACAAGTCCGTAATTACCGATATGGGCAAAATATTTTCGTTTCGTAGGCAATGCAGGTATATTAGGACTTATTGCGGGATTTTGAAAAATTCCTAAAACTAACTAGTACCGGTAAAGTAAAATCACAAAGTTCTAAAAAGGTAGATTTTTTCAAAATGTATATTTTTATGCTAATTTTATTGTTATTCAATAAAATAAAATTGTAGTGGATAGAAAAACACATTCACAAACTATTTTGACTCTTTATACTGTTCTTGATTTGAGCATTTTAAATATAACTAACTGGGGATCGAATGCAAATACACTAGTCCATCCTGTAAACCATCAAAAAGTTGTTAGAAAAACAGCGAAGCCAAGAAAAAATGAGTTGTAACATAACTACTATTACTTTGTACATATAACTATGTACCCTGTAAAAATAAAAATACACAGCAGCGCTCACCACTAAAAATGAAGCACGATGATTCCGATGACGCTATATTAGTGCAGAATATAGAAATATAAACAGTATTAATGGAAAGCCCGGTCTCCCTGTGGGTAAAAAGCTCAAGTTTGAATAGTACGCAAAAAATAGGGTAACTTGCTAGCATCGTTGTGTTATCGGCTGGGAATCATTAGTGCAAGAAATCACTAAATACATTTAAAACATAACAAAATACCAATTAAGATTATGTAAATCACGTAACTGTTTATTAGAGATTAGAACGTATAATTACTGTAATAACCAAACTAACTTTCTTCAAGCAATATAAGAATTATTTAATTTAACAATATTTTTGTTAACATCCCCCCGCCGCCTTTATAATATCGGAAATAAAACACTTGAGCCGTATAACCGAAGTACAAAATAAAAACAATGTTGAACGGATTGAGAGTTGACGTGATGTATCTGTTAAGTAAAAAAGGCCAAGATATTGCTACCATCAAATTGAATAATTAGCTTACTCTTAAAAGATAATTAGCATAGTTCGTTGATTCCAGGACCAGGAACACCTCACAGCTGTAATTATATTGAATACTTACGTGTTTAACGCCGACGATGAACTTTAAGTTCATGGCTTGTTCGTGATTTCTTTGATGCGTAGCTCACATCGCAGTAAGAACATTGGAATGGCTTTTCACCCAAGTGACTCCGTATGTGACCATTAGCATTATTGCGACTTTGTATTTTTTTGTCACAGATGCTGCAAATAAAATAGGATCCTTGACCCTTTACTGTGACACGAGTTAGATATTGGAGTAGTTCTGCATCGGATTTGAGCAGCGGTTGATTTATCCCAGTCTTAGGCAACTTCAACTTCATGGCATGTTTTTCCTTGACCTGAAATTCGAAATTGTCACCAGTCGAATCTTCAGATGGGGTTTCAGTTTCAGATGAAGTTGAAGAAGATGACGGTGACACTGACTCAGAACTAGTGGAACTGTCACTCTTACAGTCAGAGTCACAGTCGGATTGTAGCGATACCGTTGCCGATGCCTTTTTCTTGAAAACTGTTTCATCTCTGGACTGGAGACCGAAACGGCGAGTGCTTAAGTTGGATTTCAAAGGCATCCGAGTAAAATAGTGACCGCGTTGTTGATGCAGAATCCGTTTAATATTTCTTCGAAATGTTTTGGGGCAGTAATTGCACTTAAAAAAAGTGACTTGCTGAGGATTAATGTGTTGAGCTTCTTCAACGGATTCTGCTTGCATTTGAGCTGGTGGTGATTCTGATTTCACAAGTTCAGTTTCTTCTTGTTCAGCAGCTGCTACAGAATACACCTTTGCCGATGCAGCAGCAACTTCTTCATTGCTCGGGTTTGGGTTAGGCAGTTCGTCTAACTTCGGCTTCGATGTAGATGACAGTTTCGGCACATGACATTTTGCTTCCTTAGGCTTTTCTAGGATATAAGAACTTTTTTCAGCAGATTCTATTAATTCATCAGTCACGGTGGACGGAGTCGTTAATTCTTGGATTGACCTATTTCGCTTTGACTGCCGAGTCGGATATTCACGTTGTTTACGACCTCGACCTTTAACCTTGAGAGCGTCACCATCATCAATTGCAATGTCGGTGGCAGAGGCTTCTGCTTGTTGTGGCACTGGCACTGGTGCTGGTTCTACTCGGTTTCGGCGATGGCGTGTATTGTAGTTAGAAGTGTGAGGAAACTGCGTAGGAATCGAGTTCATTTTTGGCTTCTTAGAACACTTTGCTTCGTGAAGTTGCACTGTATTTTCAAAACTAAAATCCTTGGAGCAGTGTTGGCATTTGAATATAAAGCGTGGTACAAAGGGCATCTTCAAATGGTTTTGTCAACTGTGTTTTAACCTTTTATGGTTGGACTTCAAAATTGTTGACTGCATGAAACAAGAAAAAATTAGGTTTAATTAGATTACTGTAATAATGACAGACTACTATAACCATAACTATCCTTTATTATTTCAATCCTCACTAAAATGGGATACATGAATATGTGGGCCATTGATTCTTTACAGGCTTAAATAACTATACACAAGATTAAAACAATATATAAGTTTTACATAACTAAAGCTATTATTATGTTAATATAAATTGAACAAAAGAAACACGAGCGCGTACCTTAGTTATGCAGCAACCGTATAAGTTGAATGTAAAACTACATCAGTTCGTCGTGGCTGTGAAATGGCGTGACTAACGTAATAACTAACAACAACTAAATCAAAATACTTTCTTAATTGCTCAATATAATGTGTAACAAATTTTAAATCGGCAAATTGAAATGTAACCTGTTCTAATTATTCATTTAACACACGTATTTTGTATTGAAATGAAAATTGACTTGCTAACTTGCAAACTCGCCATGAACTGTTGACTGAAAAGCTACCACCACCATGCACGTGAGTAGTGTGTAAAGAAAGAATGTTGTTCAGTTTTGAGCTGCTGTGGTTTCTTTGATGTTAGGGTTCACCCGTAAATGATGTCATCTGTATAGCGAGTGGGTTTAGTCGAGTTGTAATGACGCCTTATGTTAAAGTTAGCCGTTTACACAATTTTTAAGCGATAAAATAAGCGCGGTTGGGTCCTGAACACGTGATATTTTTAGTGACATTATTTACGGACCATTCTAAAATAAATCCGTATTCCCAGCCACACTGTCACATGTTTTACAAGAAGGTGTCGAGTGGAAGAAGCAGCACCGCGCTAAAACTACAACTGTGTAAAAGTATGATTAATTAGTGCCAAGTATTTCTGCTGGTGTAAGCGGGTCTCGTCAATTCTCAATAGTAGAATGTTCCAGAGTTATCCAAAATCCGAATGTTGGATTATGTTGCTTAGTAACATGATGCTGTGGAGACCGTAGCAAGTAAAGTTATTCACATTTTACACATAATTTACCTTAATATCTTAGGGACCAATTAAGAAATCTTGTTGGGCAAGTGACGGGGCTTGGAACTTGGGCTTGGGGCTTCACTTAGCTTAACGCAGCATTTGTATTTAAATTATTAAAAACAACTTAACAGCACTGTTTTTGTCTTTTTGTTTACAATCAGTTATATTTGGTTTTACAATATACATATTGCTGAGGAAGTTATGTTTAAGAAAGCGCGGAATGTAAAAATAACTTGTATGTACCAAAAACAATTTGAAACATCACAACAAAAAATAAACAAAATTCACTTCCTTCCTCAAGGCGATATAACTATTTTTATCAGATTCAAGGAAAAAATTAAATTATAGTCGATTGCGCTACCACGCTATTGTTTACACGCAAGTTTATGTATTCTAAAAGTTAGCTATTTTTCAATTGTAAAAATATTTACCTTTGAGCGTATTATTAAAAGTAATTAGTATTTTGAAATAGTTTCTAATTTCCTGTATAAGCACAGTTTTCAGTCGCCTAAAAAATACATTAAATGTCGCATTGTTGATTATTAAACGTTGAGAATTCTTTAAATTCCAATATTACGATTCAATCCAATTAAAACTAGGATGTTTGATACATATACTAGCCTTATAATAACATTAGAAGGTAGTATTCGTAATAATATTTTTTTAAACTCTGCAAAAGTTCATTTTACGTCCTACCTTTATAACGAATAAATATAAATACTTGTTAAATATACATATTGTGATAATTGGGTTTAAGAAAGCCCGGAAATTAAAAATAAACTTAGGAAAAACAGTTAAAAAAATAATTAAAAAAACTAATTAAAAAGTACCTGAGTCAAACAATATTTAGCAAAGTGTCAAAGGTAAATTCTGCAGAGAAATTTTGATGCGCAATAGCTCCATGGAATCTACATAATATTAAAGACCAATTTACAGAATCTAGGCTCCTATAATACTGGGCTACTATTTGTTTTTATGTACATAATTTTAAGCAATTATTTGAAAAATAAAAAAAATAAATAAAAGTCAAGGAAGGCAAACTGACTTTAACTCGGAAAATAAAACTACAAAAAATCAACTTTTAAACTAGTTCCTTCACCTTGTGTCAACAATCGTAAAGGAAGTTTGAAATGCTCTCCTAAATACTGGAAAAAAAGACCTGTCTAGTACTTGTTCGCCTATGGTCATCGAGGAAGGACCACGTAAAGGAACTACTAAATACAATAATTTTAAAATTGTAAAAAATACCGAAATGCATTCAGCACAGCATTTACATAAAAATTTGAAAAATAATAACAGCATCTTGCTGACCCGGACCAGTATCTATTATGTTGCTAAAAGCTACACCTACGTCAACTTTTTATGCGTCCACCCTTTCAAGTGGAACTTTCAAACTCAGCGCCCTGAATTGGTGACGAGCAGGAGGCGCCTTAACCTATGGCGGCTTAACATGTTCATCTGCTCCGCGTACTACGCATTCCTTTTATGTCGCTGTGTACAGGTACAGGCCTGGGACGATAAGAGAGAAAATCGAATAACGAAGATTTATATGACTTTTGTCACTGTTTTGTTCACGATTCTACCGTTTAATTACGTTTTAATCAGCTGGAGGCGACATGAAATTCCCGATTTCATCGTTCAGACTTGGCAATTTTTGGAGGACTTTGAAGGTGATTTTTAATACTAAACTATAAACTTTAATACCAAACGTAATTACTTCAGTACACACGATACACATGTTTTACGCATGGTGATACATCCTTTAATTGCAGAGCAATTTTTTAAGAAATCTCGGAAAACCACAAAGTTGCCATTAATTATCTGGCTGTTGGAAAAATTCCTTCAACTGTGTTTTTATGGATTAAATCTAAATGTACTTGGCATGCTTTTATTCAAAATGGTGATCCCAGCATCACCTGAAACGTTATTCAGCCTGTGTGACGCAGATGCTCGGGGACTTAGTCTGCCTGTTAAAATAGTTCTTATTGGAGCGTCGGCAATATTTCAAGGTTACTACTCTTTGAATTTAGCGGCAACTTGCATCCTCCTTATGTTCAGTTCAACTCCATCGCTATTCCAAGCATTGGCAATTCTCACAGAACTAGAGTAAGTTTTTTTTGTATTATTTTTATTGTGTTATTTATTAATATCTAATCGTAAGTGTGATTGTAGAAGTGTAAAAGAATGCATGTTGTCAGTGAAAAACCGAAATGACCTATATTTATTCGTAGCTAAAAACAATATCTACTATCTACACAAATACTGAAATATGTCTTGAAAGTATTGAAATAGAATATAATGCACTTTTAAAAATGTGTAAATCAAACATTTTGTGCTTTTCAAAAATCTGGTAATAGAACATTTTGCACCTTTTCAAAAACATGGATTTTTTAAAACGTTTTGCACCTTTTCAAAAACATGGATTTTTTAAAACGTTTTGCACGTTTTCAAAAACATGAAATTAAAACACGTTGCACTTTTGAAAAGCATGTCAATAGAACATTTTACACTTTTCAAAAACATGAAAATAGAACATTTTACACTTTTCAAAAGCAAGTCAATAGAACATTTTACACTTTTCAAAAACATGAAAATAGAGCATTTTGAACTTTTAAAAATATGTAAATATAACATTTTGCACTTTTTAAAATTATTTTGTTTTTATTGCATAGCTTATTTTTATTTTAGCTTAAATTAGATTGGGTCATTTAGGTTCTTCACAGACGATATATTTTTTTTGATTTTGTTTTAAACAGCTTCAATACATCAAAGTTGACACATGAATTTCTACGGCAACCAGTAGCTACTGTGCATGTGTATCGATCCTTACAGATCTTTAACTGTTGTGGAAATCAAGTTTACGGGTTTGCCATTGCGTACAACAAAGTTCTCCTCATATTCATTACAGTCTACTCTGCATACGGAGCTCTAGGATTTGGCGGTTTGTTGGCCTTATTTTTAGGATTTACTGGGATTAATTCGTTTGCTTGGCTTTTGACACTTTTCAGTGCACTGGGGGAATATGATTGTCGCTCACAGGATTTAGTAAGCACTTTAAAATCGTCCATTCAACGAAATCAAAATGGGCAAATAGTGCGGATGCGTAAAGACAACCGGAATTCTATTGATTGGAGGACTATGCGCCCTCTAAGGATCACTGTGATGGACTTTTACTATGTAGACAAACCACTGGTGCTTACAATATGCCAATTTGTAATCGAGTCGCTTGTGGATCTTTTAATAGTTAACTCGTAATATATTATGTAATTATCCTTGGCTATACAGTCTACAACGTCTACAACGGTCGCCACGCGCAATTATAATTACATGAGATTAAAAACTAAATGCGGTAATAAATTACAATTACGTTTAAGTCAGGACGAAATTTAAAAAGAATAATTATAAAACTAACCTAAGCCATTGGATTGTATGCATTGTGTTAAAGGCAAATTCTGCAAATATATTTAAATATTTGATAATTTCATCAAATAAATAAAATACTACGCTGTAATTTTGTTTTCAACCGTAAACCGAATAAAACTCTCAAAATCTTACATAAAATTAAGCTATGAAATTATTTAAACTTATAATTACAATTCATACCAAGTATCTTGTAATAAAATAATGATATTTAGGATGACGTCAATTATGAAACTTGCATAAACAAGAATGACAATTTGTTAATTGTTATTCTATTGTATTTATTTTCTAAGACTTAACTAAATGTAGTATCCACCCTAGTGCTCCAAATAGAAGCCCATGGCTACTAATAAACAAGATTTTCATACCCTCGGCTTGTAATAGAGACCCGTTTATTACAGACCTGGCTTCTATTGAAATTCATATTTAAAACAAAACTAAGTTAATGAATTGTTAGGGCAAATTAGGAAATTCTGTAAAAGTATTTCAATGTCAAGTCTATCAAAGTATTCAAAAAATCATTTAACTTCTGGATTTTTCAGACAGGATTGTTTACCTTCTAGCATAGTTTGGAATAGTAAAGATTTTTATTTTTTTTCCAATGCCTTTAAATTAAGTGTACCTTATGAAGCAGAGTGGTAATTATTTATTTTTTATAATTCTTTAAAATTGTATAGTTAAACGATTTTATCAAGTTACAAAAATAATAGGTTTCATATGCCTATAGTAATTATGGTAACTAAAAGCTTTAAGAGGTAGAAAATAATTTTAACTTAATTTTAATACAACCTATGTAAGTACAGTCTACGGTCTCCACGCGTAGTTTTAATTTACATGTATATACATAAATGCGACAATTACATTTAAGTTAGGCTGAAATTTAAAAGACATTACTTAGAAACTTACCTAAGCGATCTCATTGTTTGCATTGTGTTAAAGGCAAATTCTGCAAAAATATTTTAATACCTGATAATTTTATCAAATTAATAAAATACTACCAAATGAAGCTCCTGAAATCTTACATAAAATTGGGATTTGTATTTAAACGTGTATAAATCATATATGACGAGAATCTTTAAAATTCAAGACAGTCAAATTTACTCCAAGAAACTTTTACCTAAGAAATAAAAGTACCTGAGTAAATCGACTTTTACGCGTCATGTTGAAAGTCGTTATAAAACAAAATATTTTCTTGCAAAGGCGGACGACAACACTTCCACTAGTTTGCTGAAAGCAACGAAGCGTAGAACATGTAACTTAACTATTGAAATAAAATATTTATTACAGGTATTCTAAGCAATCTAAAAAATGCATTCAGTACAGCCTTCACGCAAAAATTCAAAAAATAAAATCAGTATCCTACAGACTCGGACCTGTACGTATTATGTAGCTAAAAGCTTTAGCTACGTCAACTTTCTCTGCGCCCACCCTTTTAAGTGGAACAGTAGGATTCAACGTCCTGAATTAGTTACGAACAGAAGGCACCTCAACTTATGGCGATTAAATATATTTGTATGCTCGGTGTACTACGCATTTCTTCTATGGCGCTGCGTTCAGGTGCAGTTGCTGAGCGATACCCCAAAAAACAGAATTCTAAAGATCTACATGACTTTCATCACTGTTTTGTTCACGCTTTTGCCGTGCAATCAAATCTTAATTAGTTGGAAATACAACCAAATTCCAAATTTCATGAGTCTTGTCATGAAATTTATAGCTGAGTTTGAAGGTAATTTTATATAATAACTTGGTCATTTAAATTCTATTGCAAGTTTACTATTTGACAACCTAATTTTTTAAGGGTAAACAATCGAATCGTATGAATTGAATTATACCCAATTTTATTTTAAATTACAAAAAAAGTGCGAATTGTTTTATTTGCATGTTTTAGAAAAGTGCAGATTATTTTATTTGCATGTTTTAGAAAAGTTCAAATTGTTTTATTTGCACGTTTTAGAAAAATTCCAAATTGTTTTTATTATTTGCATGTTTTAGAAAAGTGCAAATTGTTTCATTTTTATGTTTTACGAAAACGCAAATTGTTTTATTTGCATGTTTTAGAAAAGTGCAAATTATTTTATTTGCATGTTTTAGAAAAGTTCAAATTGTTTTATTTGCATGTTTCAGAAAAACTCCAAATTGTTTTTATTATTTGCATGTTTTAGAAAAGTGCAAATTGTTTCATTTTTATGTTTTACGAAAGCGCAAATTGTTTTATTTGAATGTTTTAGAAAAGTGCAATTTATTTTATTTACATGTTTTATAAAAGTGCAAATTGTTTTATTTGCATGTTTTAGAAAAGTGCAAATTGTTTCATTTGCATGTTTTAGAAAAGTGCAAATTGTTTTAATTGCATGTTTTAGAAAAGTGCAAATTGTTTTATTTTCATGTTTTAGAAAATTGCAAAATGTTTCATTTGAGTAGTA
>OX461808.1:8906533-9042208 GCA_949802685.1 Dicyrtomina minuta | reverse complement strand
TGGCAGTCCCCTTTTTTTGGGTTTGGCTTTCTGATATCTCCATTTCTAAGCGTTTATCTGTTCTCCTTGCATCATTCTGCGTTTAATGGTACTATTTGCACCTTTCTGCGTTTACGGGTTGGGGTCTTACATCTCGATATGTGCTCTATAACAGTGACCTATTATATAGATAATATTATATATTTATACTTCGTATTCAAATAAATCTACTTCTACGTATTGGATTAAATTAATATTTATTATATTTCGTAATTCAATTTCATCTACTTCTACTAATTACTAATTCTACTTGTACTGTACCACGATTACTATATCATATTAAGATATAATAGATTGAGGAGTTGACCATATAAAATTAGTATGTTATAGTATGCACACTAATATTCTAATACAATATACACTATACACTTAATACACTATGACTATGACTACCTAAACCAAACCCTTTCCATATTAATACTTGTTAAAGCCTTAAAGTAAAGTACATTGCACGACAAAAAATTTTACCTATCGTCGGGGGTCGACATAGTCGGCAGGTGGAAAAAAGATAAAAGTGGAAAACTGAAGCTCAACGAAGCGCGATGAAGCTCAACGAAGCTCAAAAGATTTTACCCAAGCTGGACGAAGCGCGATGAAGCGCGTTTGAGCTTACGATTTTTGTAAAAAAGTTCATTTTGTGAAAAACGAGCTTTATGCCATAAAGTTAACTATTGCAGAACACTGTCTAACACTGCGCGGGTCTCAATTAGAATGTAGGTAACTAATAGAACGCGGGAGCGTGCTATGCCTTAACATCACGTGCTGCTAATACAGCACGTGGGCGCTCCAACCCCCCCCCCTTCTTCCGTGGGGGTAAGCCATTGAGTAATTAATATTTATTCGTTGTATTTTGTATTAGAAGATAAATGGTACTTTCGTGGATACCAGCATAATCCTGATTAAACAAAGTCTTTATTACTAAACGTTTTTACTTACCTAATAATGAAATCCATAGCCGCCGTTTTTAATGCATCACAGTTATGAAGAAAAGCGAGAACAAGAAGCTCGACTGCATTCTCTAATTCCACACTCGACTTAAGAAATTTCGCAAGAGACGATTTGAGGTCTAGTAACTCGTACTTGTCTGAAATTCGTAGCAAATCCAGGCTGTGAACTTTTTGGGTAGACAGCTCAGTCACACCAGTATACATATATTCGATCATGGCATCGACAATGTTGTCATCGAAGTCTTTGATTTGCACTGAATTATTTTTGGCTTCTTGCATCTTCGATCGAAACATGGCAGCAAACACCGGACTTTGAGCTGCGAATAAAATAGACACGAAAAGTCATTAATCATATTATGATACACTGTATTTTCAGCAGGGTAAAAACTGTAAAAAGCTCCAGTTTGAGTAGTTTGCCGTGCCTACTATTATAAAACGTACGGTAAACGTGTAAGTCAGTACAATTGTACTATCTGTATTTGATGGGTTAGTAATACCTACAGTCTGTGAAGAATCAAAATGACCCACTTTTAATTTTAGGGAAAAACAAAAGTTCACTACATACAAAAAACGTACTAGTTAGAATATCATGTTCAGGAAAAAACTATACGTAAATAGAAATAGAACATCGTACACTTTTCAAAAATGTGTGAATAAAAAATTCTGTATTTTTTAAAGCAAGTATAAAGAACATTTCACACTTTGTAAAATCACGTTTTAAACTTTTCCAAAACTCTCATTTCGGATTTAGGTATTCATTCGTTTTCGTATTTTAAGGTCCTACAAACAATTAGCTAATTTTAATTCTAGTAAAATTGGAA
Organism: Dicyrtomina minuta; assembly: GCA_949802685.1. Lineage (NCBI taxonomy): Eukaryota > Metazoa > Arthropoda > Collembola > Symphypleona > Dicyrtomidae > Dicyrtomina > Dicyrtomina minuta. The sequence goes on along the minus strand of OX461808.1, from coordinate 9,040,401 downwards.
ACGAGCCAATTTAGTTGTTCGCAAACGATATACACCTAATTACCTGCTAAAATAAATTTGTGAGCTCGTATTTTCTTAGTTTTGGTGATAATGGTCAAGTCCGAAAACTCTCCAGATTTCATAGCCGTTCGCAAAGAACTGACGACAGTGTCTGAGCTGTTAGGGGTCTGAGGAAAAGCTTGAGAGTGATAAATTCCAGAGCCCATCACGATTACACAGTAAAATGTGAGTACGTTGTCCTGAATGTATTCTTTAGCGTTTGTGTAAATGTGATAAAATTGAATATCAATACTTGGTGAGTTATCACCCCAATCGTTACCTATTTTTTCGAAAGAAGTACTGCCTATTGAATTAAAAATGTAAAACATCAAACTAGATTAGTCATTTTGCTTACTTACTTTTAAAATACTAGACTTGCCTTACATATTTGAGGTGGACTAAAATAATAAATACCTTCGGTTAAAGCTTCTGATGCACCTTTGAAGCTGGCAAATGCAGTCGCATTAACCTCAAATTCCTTCAATGAATCTGTTCCAGAAGCACTCACCAAAGTAAAGCGGAGATTGCACGTAGAAGAGGATTCAACAGTTAATTTCAGCTGCCTGTAATTAAGAACAATTTATTCAGTGGAGAAGCAAAAACACAGAAATCGTTCACGCAGTTAGTCCTTTGTACTTGTCTGTACTTATTTATTCAATTTACCAGGAGTACTTGAGCCTATTTCCACCGGTAAACAGAGGCGATTGAATTGGAAGTCCTCGAGTCTTAAGCCAACTTGAGGACCCTAAATCAATTTTCCACTGGAAACTAAATTCTTCAATATCCATCTGCAATTTATATATGAAATCGGTCATAAAAGTTGTAATTACAATTTGACGCAAGAAATACAATAGCATGTGTTCGAAATTGACTAGCTTAAGAACACTTGACAATAGTTCTGGATCTGGATCGTTTCGTAATAAAAGTGTAAATAAATAGTAGTTCAGTTTTAATTCAATAAATTAATAAATCACTTGTTCCTCAATCAAATATAATATAAATCAGCGTAGTTTTTATTAACGTAGCACACACATAGAAAATATCGGAGTAATCTTTTAATGATCTGTTCTGGTGATCTCTCAAATTGAGTCTGATTTCATAATCAAAAATAATAATCATGATCATCGTAGAAGTAGTAGTAGTCGTAGCAGTAACCGTAACCGTCGCCGTTGTAGTCATTATTATTAAAATTAATAATTATTATTTATTAATTTAATGTGGAAGTAATCATCGTTAGGACCATGGGGATTGGGGATTTTAGTTACGATTAATCTTCAACAGCATGCAAATAAAATGCATTTCATTAACTGTATGTAGGTTCTATATTTCTCGTGTTAAGCACTAGATTTTGATTTACCTCGGATTGGTCAGTTAGCTTAAGTTGACTTTGTAATTTATAACACAACAGATATTGACATATTTCATGGAGTGTTTTGTAAAGATTCATAGTACATAAATGTTGTAAATTATCATTATTTATCTTTAGTATTATTTCAGTGGATAAGGTAGCTACTATTGCTAATCTTAAAACAAGAATTTAAAAAGTTGTACCTTAGTAGTAGCAGTAGCGACCAGCGAATTGGATGTTTTTCTCCCAGCTACACTCATTTTTTTTAAATTCAATGAAATGCAGCAGTAATCTGGTTAAAGAATAATATGTATTTATGGTTTGACTTATTAATTTATAGAGTGAGTGAAGAATCAAAATGGCCTTTATGGCCTATTGCCAATTTTAGCCAGAATTAAAATAAGCTATGTCAAAAGGAAACTAAACGAGATAGATGAATAAAATTTCAATTAAGAGGTTTTGAAAGTACAATGTATCGGTACCGGGTATCGGTATCGTCTTAAGGTGAGGGTGCGTAATGGTGACCGCGGTGGATTAAAACAAAAAAAACTTTCGAAACTCAGCATTACAGAATCAGTTCATTGCAAGTCAAACTTTACATTAAAAATTAATTCTAACTTTAATTGCGTAAATGTGGTGTTCCAATTGTAGCCAGTGGATTAAAGTTGTTTTAGTTGACAACTTTTAAAGCTCAAAGTTGGGTAATTAGTACATGTGACATGAAAAGTCAAACTTTACAAACAAAAATACAATCTTGTTATAGTTACATTGACTAATTAACTCGTATCAGATATAGCTATGTCCAGTGGCCACAATTGAGACACTAAGACGTCGATTTCACTGCCAACTTATCCATGGTTATCTTATCTATGGGTAAGTTATCTATGGGTAAACTGCGATTTCACACAGTTTTATCGATAGGTATCTTGAAGATATCTATAGGTAAACTGTTGATAGATATCGTGTTTTCACTACTAAACTATCCGTAGATATCTTTTGTGGCGCTGAAGTTTAAATAAAAGGTTAAATTTTTAATTATATATATATATGTATATATATTATTAATTAATTATTAAATTATTTAGAAGTATGTCGTGAGTAGGTTTTTATTTTTAATATGTTTGACTCGATTAAAAATGGATATGAATTTAAAATTAGGAACAATTGCTACTATGTGTTCCCAAGTTGTCTTAATTAATCGGCAACGAGAAATTCAGTATTCTCGGTTAATAACTCTGCTAACTTAGTATTTTAAAAAGTATAATAGGTAATTTATTCAGACAACTTTAATTATAGCTGAACAATAAAAAAAATACATACGTAGTTTTTGTACATTATATGGTGCAAAATACTCAAGTTTCTAATTATAATATTATAGCAGGAAAAAGGCCTGGTTTTTGATGTGCACAACAAATTTTTAGCTCCCAACATGGACCAAGTACGATTTAAAAATAGATATTGTGCAGAAAGGTCAACTTTTGATTACATTGTTATTGGAATACAGCAGCATATTGAAAAAAAAGCAGCTTAATTTTTCTGTACTCCTTTTATAAGGAGTTCCACTTTGAAAATTGATCAGACCATTCTCTGCTTTTAAATAAACTCATTAATTTCATTGCAGGACCAGTTGTTTCTTCTGTTATTTCTAGATTCAGTTTCCATTTTCAACAAAGTTTTTATTAAATGTTGAATCATTTGACTAAATATAACGAACTGAATCAAATATAAAAGTATATTCCTTGGGTGAGAATAATAGATGCACGTGAAGGAAATGAAATGTCAATTCAAAGCTCTACCCAAAAAACAATATGTTAAATTATTAAGACCCAACCCAATACACAAAATGTAATAAATCACTACTCTGCCAAAGAAAGCAAAACAATTGATCAATAATTTAAAAAAATTAATTAATAAATTATTATTAATTAATTTAAATTATTTATGAAATTTGTGCCAAAACGCAAGAAAATCTAGAAAAAATCTTAACTTATATATCTATAGATAGAGCAATTTCACTTGCACTTTATCCATAGACTAGAGATATCTATCAAACTTACCCATGGATAACTTTTACCCATAGATAGGGACTTATCCACGGGATAGCCGCGATTTCATTCACTATCGATGGATAACTTACCTATAGATAAAGTTATCCATGGGTAAAGTTGGCAGTGAAATCGAAGTCTAAGACGTCGATTTCACTGCCAACTTATCCATGGTTAACTTATCTATGGGTAAGTTATCTATGGGTAAACTGCGATTTCACACAGTTTTATCGATAGGTATCGTGAAGATATCTATAGGTAAACTGTTGATAGATATCGTGATTTCACTACTAAACTATCTGTAGATATCTTTTGTGGCGCTGAAGTTTAAATAAAAGGTTAAATTTTTAATTATATATACATTATATATATATATATTATTAATTAATTATTAAATTATTTAGAAGTATGTCGTGAGTAGGTTTTTATTTCTAATATGTTTGACTCGATTAAAAATGGATATGAATTTAAAATTAGGAACAATTGCTACTATGTGTTCCCAAGTTGTCTTAATTAATCGGCAACGGGAAATTCAGTATTCTCGGTTAATAACTCTGCTAACTTAGTATTTTAAAAAGCATTATAGGTAATTTATTCAGACAACTTTAATTATAGCTGAACAATAAAAAAAATACATACGTAGTGTTTGTACATTATATGGTGCAAAATACTCAAGTTTCTAATTATAATATTATAGCAGGAAAAAGGCCTGGTTTTTGATGTGCACAACAAATTTTTAGCTCCCAACATGGACCAAGTACGATTTAAAAATAAATATTGTGTAGAAAGGTCAACTTTTGATTACATTGTTATTGGAATACAGCAGCATATTGAAAAAAAGCTGCTTAATTTTTCTGTACTCCTTTTATAAGGAGTTCCACTTTGAAAATTGATCAGACCATTCTCTGCTTTTAAATAAACTAATGAGCTCATTAATTTCATTGCAGGACCAGTTGTTTCTTCCGTTATTTCTAGATTCAGTTTCCATTTTCAACAAAGTTTTTATTAAATGTTGAATCATTTGACTAAATATAACGAACTGAATCAAATATAAAAGTATATTCCTTGGGTGAGAATAATAGATGCACGTGAAGGATATGAAATGTCAATTCAAAGCTCTACCCAAAAAACAATATGTTAAATCATTAAGACCCAACCCAATACACAAAATGTAATAAATCACTACTCTGCCAAAGAAAGCAACACAATTGATCAATAATTTAAAAAAATCAATTATTAAATTATTATTAATCAATTTAAATTATTTATGAAATTTTTGCCAAAACGCAAGAAAATCTAGAAAAAATCTTAACCTATATATCTATAGATAGAGCAATTTCACTTGCACTTTATCCATAGACTAGAGATATCTATCAAACTTACCCATGGATAACTTTTACCCATAGATAGGGACTTATCCACAGGATAGCCGCGATTTCATTCACTATCGATGGATAACTTACCTATAGATAAAGTTATCCATGGATAAAGTTGGCAGTGAAATCGAAGTCTAACAACAATCAACAATTAGAACAGAACACCAACTGCAGTTAAGAACACTCATAAAACTCGGACTCTATGTATTTATATAAGATGTTCAAGTTTTGAACTTAATTATTGATTATTGTGATAGCTGTGCTGCTGATGGAAAATGGCTTTGCGCCAAATCGGTTTAAATAACACCCTTTTAAAGTTCAATTAACTAATTTAATTCGGATATTGAAACTAAGACGGCAAAAACAAAACTTGCCAGGTATTGAAATTCAAAATAGGACTGACAACTGGTATAGAAATGAACTGATATTTATTAGATTTACGATTTGTAATAAAGCAAAGGGCAAAGGTTAATACTTTAATATATAAACTAACCGCGAAACAGCAATTGTTTTAATATGGTAAGCAATTTAACCTGTAGTTTGTAGGTCGGCAATGGCAATACTTTTGGATGTTTGATGTGTGACCTGGTTCAAGGGCAAGGTTTAGGAGTGATGATGGTGAATCTACACATATAATTATATGTTACACGAACCTATACTAACGATTTAAGCACTAAGCAATAATTAGTAATAACTAATTTTAATGATACGCGGGCAATATTAATTATTGTGTGCGTATTAATTACATAATTAATTACTTAATGCTTGTGAATTGGTAATAATAATAATTACTAGAACAAATAAGCACAACCTTCAACCTGATTTTAAAATAATTGCTCGTGCTTTCAGCAGTTGACGTCTGCGGTGTTTCTAGGATCGTAAAACAATTCGAAAAAATTAAAAATAATGTTGAATATTTATTACAACAAAAAAACTCAGAAAGGGTGAATAATTACAATTTGCAATCTCGCTCCAGGTTTGGATGCATTTAGAGTTTCTAACCAGACGGTACAAGATACACGTCGACCAGCTTTCAGTCTGTCAGCAGTCAGCAGCCAGCAAGCACTGGAATTGTATACTACTATTTGAACTTTAAACTTAACTTAAAAGACGTCACCAACTAATAATTATAAGTAGGTGGGTAGATTTTAAAAACCTCTATATTTAAACCAGCAGTGTAATCGGGTGGTCCATAAATGGCGTCACCCAAATTGTCTCCCTTTTTTTACCCACCCACCTGCATGTCATTACTTTAACATTTTATGTAATCGGCTAGCTTTAACATGGCATGTCATCAAGAATCAAGAGTGATCGAAATGGTCTTGTCCGGACCAGTAAAATCTGGTCTGGTCTGGTCCGAGGGTTTTGGACCAGCCCAGACGTTTTCAGACCAGACCAGACCAGACCATATTTTACTGGTCCGACCAAATGCAAAATTTTAAAGGAAATTCGGCGGAATAATTTGGTTTTCTGCTCTTTTTTGTTAAATTAACTATGTTTATATATATTTATATATTACATTTACAATTAATTTTTTTAAATGAGTGATATTTATTTTTTGAAAAATCCGGAGCAAAATTTTAGGCAAAATTTCTCGGAAAAATTTTGTTTTGAGATTTACTAGTCCGAGCTCGTAGTGGTCTGGTCTGGTCTGGCCGTCGGACCAGAGACCATATGGTCTGGTCCGGCGATGTCGGACCAGACAAGACCAGACCATTTCGATCACTGGTCATTAATACCCAACCAGACCTACCCACCCTACTGATATCATTTTTAGACGATTCCCAATTACAGATATAGAATAACTATAGATACCCTGCTGTAGCTTTTGGCTATTCGCAAGTGTTTTTCATGCGGAAACGTGGATGAATTTACAGGTAACACTTTATCAGTACACCAAAAGTTCTCGGTAGTAGCGACATCAGTACATCAGCATTTTCGATTTTCACCTCTGAAAAACTGCTTGATTTTAATCTTGCCTTCTCAATTGCCTCTGCCAAGTATTTCTAAGGATGAAAACTTCTATCTACTGATATCCTTGCTACTACAACTCACGGCTAATGAAATATTACTAACACCAACCGTAGACTTTCGTAGCTGGCAAGTCTTAACTTGCACATTTGACGATGAGAGACCCCTTGTAAAAGCTGGCTTCCACTTTGAGTTTGTGTTTGCATACGGAAATAATACAGATGGTGTGACAGAAGGGGGAAGCCCCGAACGGATGTAATTAAAGTACTAAATGCTAACAATTTTATAGTAATTTTTGGCAATTGCTGGGATTTTTTTGCAATGTATTGCAATAATTTAAAGGATTGAATTTCAGGCGCTGTTGCATTTAGTTGCTAGAATGCTAACCACCTCAATATGCAGTTGCTGATACAATTATAAAAAGACTAGTGAACGATCTGACTCACTAACTTAAATATGCAGTCATATTAAGTAGCAGATTTGATACATGGAACGCATTAGTAAGGGATACAAATAGGTAGCAATTATGCATTTATTGCTAAATAATATTTAATTCAAAGTACAGGCATTACAGAAAAATGTACTAATATGAAAGATAAGGCTGGAACAAAATGTGTAAATCTTGAAAGTTGTCAGGAAGTAATTAAGTAGCCAAATAAAGTTGCATCATCATTTCAGGATGGGTTTTTGCAAGAGTCATGAACGACTCCGTCTCACACATGTTCTTCTTGTACCTATAATTTTAAAATAAGCGTGCATATCGTCAGTGAAGATTCAAAATAGCCTATTTCAATTGTTAGCTAGAATTAAATTAGGCTATGTATGCTGTGATGATAACACAGATAATTGCGAGTTTAAAAAAAATAAGGATAAAGTTCCACTTACATGTTATTTTTTTTAAAGCGAAATGTTTTCTGAATGCATGCTTTCATAATTTAATGTATTAAATATTAACTACGTGATTAGGGTTCGTCCGTTAATGAAGTCACAAGTTAACTAAGGAGTAGTTGGGTATTGATGACATGTCGTCACTGAAGAACCAAAATTACCCATATCCATTTTCCATTAAAAGAAAACTGAGCCATATCCAAAACTTTCTAAAAACAAAATGACCCAAATCCATGTATTTCCAAGCGTATGCCCAAGTCAACGCAAATGCAAAATACACTAGGTGCAGGTCTGAACAGGAATATTTTGCATGGATTTTAGACGTACTCGTGAAACTAAATGGATTTGGGTCATTTTGTTTCTACAACGTTTTGGATATGGCTCAGTTTGCTTTTAATGGAAAAGAGATATGGGTCAATTTGGTTCTTTACTGACGATATTATGTTAACATAGTCATTTATGCAATGATTGATTATATAAGCAGATGACATAGTGGTCAAAGTGTCCTAAATATTGAGATTATTGATAACATCATGTATGGACGATCCCTGAGTGTCATAAAATGAATAAGAGTATGAAAGCCAAAACAGGTAATGTAATGAAACTCATTCAAAAAATTCCAAAACAACATTACGTCGACATGAACAGCTGCTTAAGTATTTCAGGATGAGATCCCGATCCAAGTTTCTTGAAAGCTTTAGTTCCACTCAGCTGAGTTTTGTTACTGTAATCAAATCAAAACACTTTTGTTAGTACTTTAGTACTAACAAACATTAAGTAATCTGAAATGTTACAAATTGACAACAATATAATAGTAAGTACACCACGAGATGCCCCTACCATACCCCTCCCTATTCCCCGTATGTCTTCCTATTAGGATTTTCTGACAAACGTTAAATCAAAAACTCTAGCGATAAGATTCTCATTTATGTTTTTTAAGGTATTATTCTTCACTTATGTTAAACATCAGAGAGCGAGAGCGGGGCTTTTACATGAATTTAATTATACTTATTATAAACATACGACAGTTTTGTGTTGTGACATTCTACTTACATATTAATGAACTCGATTGCAGTCATTTTCAACGCCTCACAATTGTGAAGATAAGCCAAAATAAGAAGCTCCACTGCATTTTCCAACTTCAGAGTCGCCTTCAAGAATTTCTCAACGTCCCACTTTAGGTCCAGTAGTTCATACTTATCAGAAATTCGGAGCAAATCCGCACTGTTGAATTTACTGCTGGATATTTCTGTCTGACCACAGTAAATAAATTCCATCATGGCATCCACGACGTCCGTATCAAAGTCTTTGATTTCTATGGAATTATTCTTGGCTTCTTGCATATTTGATCGAAACATTGCAGCGAACACTGGGCTTCGAGCTGAAAGTACACATACAGTATAAATTGCACAGTAATTAAATTAGGTGAATGTACCTAAGTGATAGATATGCCTATACTTTCATTTGAAATCTAATGTTTTATCTAGTTGAAAACTAAAAATAGGCACAACAGAGACCTGACTGACGGGACAGCAACAACCCGTACATATCTAGTATAATTAACTAGCACATTTAAATAAAAAGTACATGTATCCGATCCTATGTTATGCAAACAACATATTTTTGAGACAAATACTAAAAAAAACACTTCCGTACCTGCCAAAATGATTTTGTGAGCTGGGATTGTTTTGGTTGCAGTCACAATCTGAACGTCTGACAAATCACCAGAATGTAAAACAGTCTGCAATGACTTCACAACAGCAGTGGCACTATTACCGACGGCGGGAGTTGCTTCTGGTTGTGAGTGCTCCATACCCCAGTACATAAAGACTTTACAGTAAAGCGTGAGAATATTATTGGGCATGTAGCGACTGAGGTTTTTGAAGCAAAGATTGGTGTCTATTGAGCTTCCACATTTCATTTGCTCATAGTGTGGATCCTTGATTCTTGCAACTAAAAATGAAAAAATTAAGTAAAATATAATGCACTTTTATTAGATAATTTTCTGTATAAGAGCAGAAATTATTTATAAAATTTTGTTAATTGGTAAACATAAAAGTCACATTACATTTGACTGCTGCATGTAATTCTGGAGGACCTGTGTAACTAGCAATTCCAAATGCTTTCATCTGGCCATCCGTAGATGACTCGTTTTTACCAGCTCTGACTAAAGTAAGCATCAGTTGACTGTTATTATAGGGATGAATAAGGATATCTACCCTCCTACAATTACCAATTTACAGATAATATAAGCTAAATTATATGCTAAAAAATTCAAAATGCAGTCAGTAATAGTTGTCATAAAATGCGATTTACCAAGAATATTTATAAGTATTCCCGCCGCTAAACAACGGAGAATACATTGCAATTCCAGATAATGTATCATTGGTCAAAATACTTGGAGAACCCACATCTATTGCCCATTCAAATTGAAATTCTTCAGCATACGCCTGGAAGTAATGAGTCAAAAGTAGCATTAGCCTATATTTTAGACTTTCTTTTGAATAGAGTTAAAATGTTGGAGCCTCATCGTAATTTTATTACATTTATTACATCGCGTGGGTTGTCAAATATTTACCGGATTTGAGAATAATTTACAATGTACAGGCTTTGATACTTCCATATAATAATTAATTATGTATTTCAATTGACGATGCATCTATGTAATTTAATATATTTGCAGAAATATTAGAATTACTACCCAACTAAGGATGCGATGGTTACCGCTTCTGAAACTGACAAGTGCTGTAAAATGTTATTATTGTTTTATTATTGATCTACGTTCGTTAACATTGAAAATCCAGTTTCGTTATTGTTAAGTCAATTGTAAAACCGTATAACCAAATAACAATTTGCAGCACCGAAACTGTCACTAATTAATTCATCACAGAAAATTTTAAAAAATCAGTTATTGTTTCAGAAGTTACTAATGATACTTCAATATTAAACGGTCTTAAATTAACTGCTTATTACCTTGGAAGTAGCTTTCAGCCCACTTGATGAGTTGGTTGAAGTAGAATTCATCGCTAGATTTCAAATTGTCCACTGAAGGACTGGTTCGAACTAATGCTCTTTAAAACGGCAGTTCTGGAAGTTTAATTTTAAGAAAATATTAATTTAATAGAAGAAAGCAGTTGATAATTCACTGCTGCTGAGTTACAGCTAATCTTTACATAGTTACTTTATACTTTAATTTACTGAAGGCAATTGAAACTCCATGAAAGTAGCGACCTTCTCAATTTTTAATTTGAAATTATTTAAACTTACGCGCTAGAAAAGACGAATTACAAGTAAAGCACTTTCGTTTAGCTTTACTTAAAGAAGGTTTGGGAAAAAGTTAAAGTTAAAATTGTGTACTTAATACTAGTCTCATCGTCAGACAACAAATTTACAATGCATAACTTATCGTTCGTACACTTTGCGGTTTAACCTACTAGGAAAGTGAACTTTAACAGTATTGTATTTTTCAGAAAAAAAATTATTTACTTCTGAGCGTTTCATAAAAAGTAAGTATCTTGATTTGGTTTCCAATGACCTAAATTGATACTGTCCTAAGACGCACTCAAAAATGTCCATACCCCATAATTTGCAACCAAATAACTCGAATTCGCACAATTTGCACTCTGCACTCTGCACGCTTAGAAAAGATCTTAACAATAATGTGGTACGATAGGGCTAACAGGATTAGACGTTGACTTTAACAGATTTATTAGTCAATTTTAAAATATTTAAAAGTGATGAAATGGTTTACGCAAGTGTAACAACATTGTTGTTAAGTGTAACAGCGCTAGTGTTACAAAACCAACAGCGAATCTGTTAAAATCTATAGTGGGCCTGTTAAATCATTTATGTCACTGTATATGTATGCTCAACTAGTGGCCCATTACTATATGTGTTACCTCAATCCAGTGGTTAAGGCTGAAAGGTGCCTATGCCAAAGGTTGAGGGTTCGAATCCAACTTTTGGTATTATTTTTTAACCAATAAAATCATTCAACAGGATAAGCTGTCAGGTGACCTAACAGTAAAATCAGTAAGCCTAGTATAACAAGATTTTCAGTAAATCACAAACCGTAGTCCTGTTGACCGCGGTTAACAATATTTACTGTGGATATTGGAGTAAAAGTGAAAGCAGTTACAAATTAACAGTAAAAAAGTAAATTCATCAATATTTTTCTAAGCGTGTATTATTACCCGCCTCCTTGCCAGTCGCCCCCGAACATATCTCGCACTCCTCTATATTTTCACCCAGAATAGAATACTTCAGCGTGCTCTTAAGAAAGTGGTATTTATTAGCATATCAACAAATATGTTTATATTACATTCTAACGAACAAAATCTGTTGCGTCATAGAGCTGAAGAAAGTGTATTAATTGTAGATAAAGATATTCGCTACTCACGCATTTATAATCGTATCAACACAGCAGTTGAGCAACGGAAAGTGATGCTCAAAGTTAAATACATTGAAAGGATTTCCTTTAACCTGGAAGAAAGAAAATCAAGAACAGAGTCCGTGCCCTTAGAATAAATACGCTCAGGTACGAGGTACGACTAGCGAGGGTGTAAGTTATACCCGGGTGCGAAATACGCTGGTGCAAGTGACTCGGGTGCGAACTATACATAAACCCTTGCATTACATTTCCCCAAAAGAAGGGGAAATGTCTCCCTGAAACATCCTTACAGATCTTAAATCGTTATGGAAATAAAGTTTACGGGTTTAGCATTGCGTACAAAAAAGTCCTCCTCATATTCATTATCTTCTCTGCATACGGGGCATTACGATATTGCGGTTTGTTAGCCTTATTTTTAGGGTTTACTGGGATCAATTCGTTTGCTTGGCTTCTGGCCATTTTCAGTGCACTCGTTGAGTATGATTGTCGCTCACAGGATTAGGTGAGCACTTTGAAGTCGTCCCTTTAGCGAAATCAAAATGGGCAAATAGTGCGCATGCGTAAGGACAACCGCAATTTTATTGATTGGAGGACTATTAGCCCCTTAGGAATCACTGTGATGGCCTTGTACTTTGTGGACAACCCACTGATGTTTACAATATGCCAATTCGTGATCGAGTCGCTTGTAGATCTTTTAATAGTCAACTCGTAATATATGTATCACTGGCTACAGTCTACAACGTATAAAGGTTAACAGTCAAGAACAGTGTCACTAGGTTTAATATAAATATGCTTTGTTACGACACGACTGACACAGGGGCAAGTTACACCTGGGTGCGAATTATATGAGTGCAACTACGAGTACTCGGGTGTGAAATATTGAGGTGCGATTTATAAACCATATAAAGTAGGTAGTTTACAGAGTTATATTTCCTCGTATAATATACATATGTACATATATACATATACCTAATGCGGCAATTTAGAATATTAAAAATTTTGATTTGGTTTCCAATGTCCTATAATAAATTTACCTTATGAAACATAGTAGTAATAATTTATTCTTTATAAATGCATTATATTTTATTTTATATTCAATTAAAACAATATTAAGATTTATAACTATGCTATGGTAATTATAGCTTTAGAAGTTAGAAAAGAATTGTAACTACATTTTTATTTAATTACCCTATGTAAGTACAGACTACGGTCTCCACGCGCAGTTATAATTACATATAATGATATAACTATATACTAAATGCGGCAATTACAATTACGTTTAAGTCAGGACGAAATGTAAAAACAATATTTATAAACCTTACCTAACTCATTGGATTGTCTGAATTGTCAAACAATAGGTAAATTCAGCAAATATAATATTTCAATACTTGACGATTTCATCAAATGAATTATACTTCCCTGTCATTCGTTTTTGAACCTTAAACTAATTAAAGCTCTTAAAATATTACATACAATTAGGCTATGTAATTATTTGAACGTATACATAATAATTTATTGCAATTATTTGAAAAGTAGAAAATTTTTAACATTTAGGAAAGGCATATTCATTCCAAGACACATTCATATAAGAAATAAACCTACCGAAAGAATCTTTGGAACGTGTTATTACTCGTAAAGTTAAAAATCGTTATAAAACTTAAAATATTTTTGCAAATGCGGGCAACAAGACGACGTCCACATGTTTGTAAAGGGACACTGAACAAGGAACATGTAATCAAACTACTAAAATAAAATAGTTATTTGGCAGGTATTATTGTGAGCCATATCAAAATGAATTCAGTCCAGCCTTTACCTAAAAATTCCAAGAATAAAAAGAATATCTTGCAGACTCGGACTTGTACTTATTATGTAGCTAAAAGCTTTAGCTACGTTAGCTTTCTCTGTGCCCACCCTTTTCAGTGGAACAGTAACACGCAACGTCCTGAATTAGTGACGAGCCGGAAGCGTCTTAACCTATGGCGACTTAACATATTTGTTTGCTATGTGTACTACGCAATTCTGTTATGGCGCTGCGTTCAGGTACAGGCGTTGAGCGATATTCAAAAAAACAGAATTCTGAAGATTTATAATTATGACTTTCATCACTGTTTTGTTCACACTTCTACCCTGCAGTCATATTTTGATTGGTTGGAAGCGGAATGAACTTCCGGATTACATTAGTAAGGTCAAGGTCATGGAATTTATGACAGAATTTGAGGGTACTTTGTTACAACTACAAAGACATACTAATAATTCAAGTTAACTATTTTAAAACGTAATTACTTTAATTATTTAATGCCTGTATTTTAATTGTCGTAATTTCACATTACAGAACAGTATTTCAAGAAAACTGTAGCGAAAACGCAGTTGCCATTAATCATCTGGCTGTTGGAAAAACAACTTCAACTTTTGTTTTATGGATTAAATCTGAATGTGGTTGGCGTGATTTTATTCACACTGGTAAACCCAACGTCACCTGAAACGTTGTTTAGCGTGTGTGACAAGGATGTTTGGGGGCTGGGTCTCCCTGTTAAAATAGTTCTCATTGGTGCATCGTCCATATTTCAGGGTTTCTACGCCTTGAACATAGCGGCAACATGTATCCTTCTCATTTTTAGTTCAAGTCCAGGTCTATTCCAGTCATTAGTAATTCTTGCGGAATTAAAGTAATTTTTTGTGTGAAATTTTTATATTAACTTTTTTGAAATGCTATCAATAGTGCTATTTTTTGTTTGCCTGTGGTGATGTCCAACAAACACATTTTATTTTAAATATTTTTTTGGTCTAGCTGCAATACTTCAAAATGGACGAATGAAAGTCTACAGCGATCACAGGTCACTGTGCAAGTTTATCGAAGCCTACAGATTTTTAATCGTTGGGCAAATCAACTGTTTGGGTTTGGCATTACGTACAACAAAGTTCTGCTCATATTCATTACGGTCTACTCAGCCTATCGGCCCTACGATATGGCGCTATATTGGCCTTATTTTTAGGGTTCACTGGGATCAATTCGTTTGCGTGGCTTCTGACACTTTTCAGTGCACTAGGTGAGTATGATTCTCGCTCAGAGGATTTAGAGAGCACTTGGAAAACGACCGTTTTGCGAAATCAAAATGGACAAATAGTGCGCATGCGTAGAGACAACCGCAATGCCATTGATTGGAGGGCTATGCCCACTATGAGGCTCACTGTGATGGGCTTTTACAGTGTGGACAAATCTCTTGTGCTAACAATTTGCCAGTTTGTACTTGAGTCGCTTGTGGACCTTCTGATAGTTAACTCTTAGGATCGTTTGTAGACAATTTTTGTTTGTTCAATGTTCGGAAACAGTAGTCTAATTAGACTTCTTATCACGATACTTAAAATTTGACTCGTATTGTTTGACATGCAATATTTAAAATAAATGGTTTTCCTTAGAATTCAGTTGTGATCTTGATTGTAGTGCATGGGCTTTGTGTTGGTAACTTGAATTAGCTAGTAGCGTTAAAATAAATTTAGTAGTTAAGTTATACATCTTGAATACAAGTGAAAATCAAATTACTTTATTTGAATAATAATTAAATGAGAAATAATATTCAATTTTTTTCCAAACCAAGGGCCAAATAACATAAAACATGTTACACCGTATGTTAAATATAAAGTTATAAATCAATTATTACGCGCACTTTTTAGAGAACTAAATAGTGTTAGCTGAACTGAATCATGAAAGATAAGTGATTCTCGAGTTTGATGATGTGCAAAAAATTTTGTTAGGTAGGTAACTGAATTATTAAGCAATAATTCAAAACGTATCTTGTGTTTAATTTAATGAAACTTTAGTATATCTGGAAAGCATGATCCTGCAAATTAGTTTGCCAAGTAAAGATCCATCAGCATTTTGGGGTGACTAATCGCAAGATTCTTAAAGGATTCGGACTCCGTCATTTCCCTCTTGTTTCTAATAATAATTAAAACAGACGCATTATTATATATTACATTCTAGAAAAAAAACAAAATTTTATCACCCGTCACTGACGTAAACAATGATGGTGGGTTAACAAATTTACAGATAATTTAGGTAGAAGAATCAACGAATTCTCACATGGACAAGAAAAGCTCCTTAAGGATTTGTGGATGAGTGCCAGATCCAAGTTTTTCGAACTCTTCGGTCCCACTCAACTTAGCCTTGTTCCTGAAATTAAAGGAAAACAGATGATTCAATACATAAAATTTGATGAAATATCCCAAAATAATATACCGCACCGCATTTTGTCTAACACTGCGCGGGTCTTTATTAGAATGCAGGTAACTAATAGAACGCGAAAGCGTGCTATGCCTTATCATCACGTGCTGCCTATGCAGCACGTGGACGCCCCCCTCCCTTCACCCCGTGGGGTAAGCTATTGACTATTAATTAATTCATCTTTGTATCAGAGGACAAACGGTACTTTTGTGCACGCCAGCATAGCTATGATTAAACATACTATAGTTTTTACTGCTAAAAGATTTTACTTACATATTAACGAAATCCATAGCCGCCGTTTTCAATGCTTCACAGTTATGAAGAAAGGCCAGTACAAGAAGTTCGACTGCATTCTCTAATTTTACACCCGACTCAAGAAATTTTGCAACAGATGAATTGAGGTCCAATAATTCGTACTTGTCTGAAATTCGTAGCAAATCGAGGCTGTGATCTTTGTGTGTGGCCAGGTCAGTCACACCAGTGTACATATATTCGATCATAGCATCGACAATTTTCTCATCAAAGTCTTTGATTTCCACAGAATTATTCTTGGCTTCTTGCATTTCCGATCGAAACATTGCAGCAAACACCGGACTTTGAGCTGCAAATAAAATAGATATAAACATTCATTAGACACATATACGATTTTTTTAATTTCATCTAATACTTTGCGTGTCTCTATTCCGTCTAATTAAAAGTAGGATGTAGACCTCCCAGATTAAATAGTATACGAGGTTTTAGCATTGTTTTCTACCATTCTCTTAATGCGCGTTTGTAAGCGGGATGAGAAGTTCCAGTTAGCGTAGTAATAACGCCGTGTGCACTATTACCAAAACTGAAGGAACACGTGTCAGTACAATTGCAATTGCACCATACGTATTTGTTATGTTAGTAATTAGTAATACACATCGTATGTGAATAATCAAAATTACCTACTTTCAATTTTACATAAAAACAAAAATTTTCTATATACAAAAACTTACTAGCTGTAGAATTTCATGATCAGAAAAAAAGCATGCAAATAGAAATTGCACATTTAAAATTTTTTAAAAGCGTGTAAATAGAACATTTTGAATTTTCAAAAAACATTGAGACCAAAATTTTGGGAAGTTTTGTAAACAAATAAACAGAATGTTTTGCAATTTTTAAAATCATGCCAATGGGACGTTTAACGCTTTTCCAGAACCCCTATTTAGAACATCAAGTATTAATCCTATTTAGTGTTTAGATGTCTCACATTTAGCTCGAATTTAAATTCTATTGAAATGTTATAGCAGTAAATTAAGTTAATACCAAACGATATGCACTCAATTACCTGCCAAAATGAATTTGTGAGCAGGTATTTTTTTAGTTTTCGTGATGATCGTCAAGTCAGAAAACTCTCCAGATTTCATAGCAGTTCGCAAAGAACTGACGACAGTGTCTGAGCTGCTAACGGTCTCAGTAGTACAAGCACGAGAATAATCCATGTCAGTGCCCATCACGATTACACAGTAAAATGTGAGTACGTTGTTCTGAAGGTATTTTTTTGCATTGTTGTAAAAGTTATTCAAGGGAACTTTCATACTTACATTTTTGCTAGGTCTTATTTTCGAGAAAGTACTGAAAGCAGTATAGCCTATTGAATTAAAAATATAAAAAGTCATACGTAATTCGTCATTTTTTTAAAGAACTAAACTATAAAGCACTGCACTTGCATTGATTGAGGTGAATTATAATATTAAATAATCACCTTTGTCAATTGCATCCAAGGCACCTTCGTAACTGGCAAATGCAGTCACTTTGATCTCGTTTTCAGTCAATGCACTCGTTCCAGAAAGACTCACTAAAGTAAAGCAAAGATCGCCTCGATTGACACTGCTACTGCTGGGCATTGAGATACATAGTTCAATCTGCCTGTAATTTAGTACAATTTAGTAAAGAAGCAAAAACAACAATCGAACAACACGCTTACTGTTGTTCCTAAAAATTGGTATGCACTTAGTTTTTCAATTTACCAAGAGTGCTTAAGTTTTTTGCCACCAGTAAACAGTGGTGATTTAATTGCAAATCCTGGAGTTTTGAGCAAACTTAAGGATCCTAAATCAATTTTCCACTGAAAATTAAATTCTTCAATATCCATCTGCAAATAATAAACAAAATCCTTCATAAACATGATGAAAAAATTGAGGCTACAAATAAAATATCATAAAATAATTATAAATAGAATACATGCATGTAATTAAATGTCGGTTTTATATTTTTTGTGTCGAGCACTAACTATTAATTGACAAAGGCTTGATCAGTTAGCTTAAGTTGACTTTGACTTTATGCCACAGCAGTTATTGCCATATTTAATAGAGCGTTTTACAATTATTAATTGTTATTATTCAATAGTAAATAAGCTAGCGACTATTACAACTTCTAAAACAACAACTAAAAACTTTTTACCTTAGTAGTAGCTACCAGCGGATTAGACGCCTCTCTTCCAGCTACACTCATTTTTTTCAAATTCACTAAACTGCAGCAGTAATCTGGTTAAAGAATGTTGTGTATAAATTTTATGGTTTGACTTTGACCATCAATTTAACAGTGCAATACTATTGAATGATTGGATGTGTGGTACAAGGGCTAGGACATATGAGAAGTAGAACACAAATAATTAAAGTTTGCTTGCACCTACACTAACCATTCAGGCATAAATCACTAATTGTTAATAACTGATTACTTATAATGATACGCATGTAATATTAATTATTGCGTGTGTATTTCTTACTTAATGATTAACGTATTGTTAATTACTAACAGCAAATAAGCACAACCTTCAACCCTATTTTACAATAAATGTTCGTGCTTCCAGCTGTTGATTTCTGAGGTCTTTTTAGGATTGTAAAAAACAATCGAAATAGTTGAAAATAATGTTCAATTATTAAGTTTATTTAAAACAACTCAGAAAGGATGAATACAACTTGCAATCCTCACCGCATCACTATGTACTGTACTGACTGTACCTCAAACTGGTTTCACTCCGTACTCCGTATTCGTATTTCGTACAAGTACAACTATTACTACTACAACTTAATCATAATTCAAATAGTAATTAGTAAATCCTGCTCCAAATTTGGCTGAATTTAGCGTTCCTATTAACCAGACTGCACAAGCCACATGTCAGCTTTTAGTATTTCAGTCTTTTAACTTTAACAGCCAGCAAGCATTGGAATTGTACAGTAGCGTCAACTGAAAGTGGTATCTGGTAAGGATTAATTTTCCAGGCAAACAAATATGCAGTTTAACGCTTGGCAGATATCAATTTTGGTTGTTCTACCAATACTTTAAACGTGAAAGACGGCACATACTAGGTGAGTAGATAGATTCAGCGGCGGATCCAGAGGGGCGGTGAAGGCTAGGGCGCTTTAACCCTTCCCCCCAGAAGGAATTTTTTTAACATTGTAAAGATAGGAGCGGCCATTTTCTAATATGGTGGCTTAACATCGTTATCCCCCTCCCCTTCTTAGAAAAAATTCCGGATCCGCCGTTGGATAGATTAGTAGAGAAAGCTCTATATTTAATCCAGTGGTGTAATTCTATCTCAGGTGATGAACCATATTTTAGAAACACTCAACGATGGTCTAGACTTAGTGTTGTATTTTGTGCCCAATTGCTCCGCCTAAATTGCTCACAGGAAATTTTAGTTGCTCACAAATTAGGGTTGCGCACAGCGTTCGAGCAATCTGTTTTCCCAAATTGCTCGCAATGTAAATTGCGCACAATTTAGAAAAAATTCTTTTAAAACGCTATTGGACCACGTAAAACACACTTTAAGTATTACTGCACAGGAATAAGACAGTATTTCATAACTAACCAAAACAAATCAAGAGCAAGACACACAGTGTATTATCGATATTGAAGCAAATTTTTGATTTTTCGGAGAGTAAAATAAATGTACAAAAGCCCATAAATACAGTAATATAAGTTGCTAATTTCTAAGGGAGTGCTTCAATATTTCAAACTTTCAATTACATTCCAACTTCGCACGTTTACCATTTCACTATCACTATTTATAAGTTACAATATCATTTACATGATAAGGTCAGTCAGGTCAGTTGTCAGTATCAGTTGTTAGTCTTAAGATGCTAAAACTTTTTAGTTGTGAACTGTAACGAAGGGGATTTGCAATTACTCCCAATAATGTGTTGTTAATGAAATGTAAAACCAACCAAAACGGACTGTGACTGCCGTATATTTTGTCAAAACTAATAAATCATGTAATTCGTACTGCAGATTTTAGTATGCAGTTTTCTACTAAACACTGTCCGCCAAAGCAGTTTAAATACTTTGCACGTGGGAACATAGGAATCAAACTATTGTAGTACTTAGGGGTGGTCTATAAATGATGTCTCCAAAATGATTGCTCGTTTAGAACCCACCCATCACTAACTAGTCACTTTAAAATTGCCTTGGGCGAGCTATCCTTATGTCATGTATGTCATCAATTCCTGACTAGATTCAGTCACCCTACCCATGACATCATTTATGGACGATCCTTCATAATACTGTAGAATCGTCAGTAAATGACATCATCGGCAGTATCAGTTAAGGTCTGGTTAAGTTCAAAATCGCAATTTACGTAATGATATAGGTGGCTTCGGTAGGGGTCCCAAACGAGCGACAGCTTAGGTAACATCATTTATGGACCATCCCTACATTCAGCACTGATGACTGACTGACCGAGAGTTAGCTATGACGAGTGTTAAGGGTCGTAGGGAAGGTGAATAATTTTCAGGCTGACTTTGCTTGTAGGTTGCTCAACCAAAATTGCTCGCTCATTGCTTTGCGAGCAATCAGTTTTAAGTTGCTTTGCTCTTGCTTTGCTCAATAGCAGGAGCAAAGCAATTAAGCAGTGTTAAATTGTGCACATAATACAACACTAGTCTAGACATTGTAAGTTTTTCTTTTAAAAAAGCAAAGGGTATTACTAAAGTTACATTAAAATTTTCTTAACAATTTTTTTCGATAAAATTATTAACTCAACTTCATGTTTATTAAAATCCACACAGACAATTCTTGGTCAAAGCCGTGCCATTTATTGACTATTGAATTTATCCCTACAAGTTAATTATCATTTTTGAAGTCTCTTATGCTGTCACTAAACTTGACTCTATACATCCTTCTGTAGCGTCATTTGTTGACAGTCCTATGGTATAATGGTATTAATAAAAACACCACCAAATATTATTTTAATCATGTCCATTTTTAGTTACTGAATTAAAACTCAAAACAAAATATGAAGTCATCTGTGTAAAGCATCGCGTCACTAAATATTATGCACCAAAATTTGTGTAATTTCATATGTGAACCGTCACGTCCCTTGTTGTCTCTACATTTTAACCTACCAAAACGTCTCACGACGTTTGTAAATACGTCCACGTTTTACTAAATACTTCCTATTATATTTTCTACTTTCGTCCCCCCGCGTTTCGTCCTCATTCTATACTATGTGTCCCTTGTATTATTACTGCACCAAAAGTAGATGGTATTGGCCACCATAGTGTATTCTTGAATTTTCTATTTTACTGCAAGTGTAAATTTTACGTAAGATCGTATGGCAGATGAGGCGACTACAGTTGTTGCGACAATTATAAGGAGAACCAGTGAACGATCTAGTCTATAAATATGAAAGCATATTAATTAATTAATTTGATACATGAAATGTATTAGTAACGGATACAAATATGTAGGTAGTATTCATACTTTTATTGCTGTTTATTATTTAATTGGGAATTTAAGTATATAGAAATGTAATATTATGAAAGAAAGGTCCAAAGGGCTGAACAAAAATATTTTTAAATCTTGAAAATTGCCAGGAAGTAATTAAGTAGCCAAATAAAGTTGCATGATCATTTCAGGATGAGTTTTTGCAAGACTCATAAATGACTCCGTCTCACACATGTTCTTCTTGTACCTGTAATTTTAAATTGAACGTACATACTGTTAGTAAAGGTTCGAAATGGCCCATTTCCATTAATAGCAAGAATTAAATTAAGCTATATGTCATGATGATTACACTGATTATTGCGAGATTTTAAAAAGTTAAAAAAATGTTCTAATTACATGTTTTTGAAAAGCGTGAACTGTTCTATTCATAGGTTTTTCAAAAGTGTAAAATTGTTTAATTACATGCTTTCATAATATAATGTAGTTAATATTAACTATTTGATTATAGGGATCGTCGATAGATGAAGTCACAAGTAGGGTCCAAGGGTGTAGTCGGGTAACGATCACGTATTATGGTAAAGATAGTCATTGATGCAATGATTATATAAGCAGATGACATAGTGGTCATATTGTCCTAAGAATTAAGATTATTTTATGACATCATTGATGGACGATCCTACATAAAATAAACGGTGTTGTAATAGCCAAAACAGGTAATATAATAAAACTGTCATTCTCAAAATTCCAAAACAACCTTACGTCGACATGAAAAGCTCCTTAAGGATTTCAGGATGAGATCCCGATCCAAGTTTTTTGAACTCTTCAGTCCCACTCAACTGAGTTTTGTTCCTGAAATCAAAGGAATAAAATAAAAACATTTATTGTAGAAAGTTAAAAACTTATTGGTCTACTATCTGGACAACCCTCAAAACAATAAGATCTAGAACAACAATAGATTCAAGATGCCATTACCCCTTCCCACTCCCTGTAATTGTATTGTATAATAATGAAGTTTTGCCCAAAGTCTACAATTATAACTAAACAAAAATCTAGCGATGAGATCCTTGTTTACGATTTTACAACATCAATATTTTTCACTCGGATTGTGTACGTCTTATCGTTAGTGCGAGGCCTTTACTTACACATATTTATGATAAAAATGTTAAAATATAACGATCATTTATTTTGTAAAATTGTTCTTACGTATTGATAAACTCAATTGCAGTCATTTTCAACGCATCACAATTGTGAAGATACGCCACAAAAAGAAGTTCTACTGCATTCCCCAAGAACAGAGCCGCCTTTAAGAATTTCTCTACCTCCGACTTTAGCTCCAGAAGTTCATACTTGTCGGAAATTCGGAGCAGATCCGCGCGGTTAAATTTGCAAGTAGATATTTCTGTCTTGCCAGTGTAAATAAATTCAATCATGGCATCCACAACGTTCGTATCAAAGTCTTTGATTTCAACGGAATTATTCTTGGCTTCTTGCATATTTGATCGAAACATTGCAGCAAACACTGGGCTTCGAGCTGAAAGTACACATAAGTATAAAATAGACAACAATTAAAGTAGGTTAATGTGCCAAATGTTGTCATGCTGATAACTGTGCTCGTTTTAGATTTCAACTTAAAAACGAAATAACAAATATTAAAATACGATGTCATGCATTACTGCAGCAGTATGCATGATAGTTGCTTCAGTACAAATATACTGAAGCAGTATATTTGTACTGAAAGACCTGACATTTCAATAAAGCGATCAAATCAAATCAAATCAAATTACTAATACCAATTTTGAGACCGACTGAAAACATTAAACTTTTTTGTACCTGCAAAAATCATTTTGTGAGCCGGGATTGTTTTGGTAGCAGTCACAATCTGAACGTCTGACAAATCACCAGAATGTAAAACAGTCTGCAATGACTTGACGACAGCAGTGGCACCATTAACGTCTGCTAGAGTGACATCTGAGTGTTTCGTGCCCCAGTAAATGAAGACTTTACAGTACAGCGTAAGAATATTATTCGGGATGTAGCGATTGTTTCCAGTATTAACATTTTTAAAGTCAATGCCAGTATCAACTGAGCTCCCAGCTTTCTTTAGTTCATAGTGTGGATTGACATTAAATTTCCAATCTAAAATGTAGTAGGTTAGTCAAAACTATTTCATTGATTGGTACCTGATTAGTTTCATAAGAAAAAATATATTTTCATAAAATGTCTTGGATAGAAAAGTTACATTACCTTTTACATCTGCAACTGCTTCTGGAGGACCTGTGTAACTAGCAATACCAAAGGCTTGTATCTGCCCATCTGTAGATGACTCAGTTTTTCCAACTCTGACTAAAGTAAGCTTCAGTTGATGGTAATGAGGAGGCACGATGTAGAAATCAAGCCGCCTACAATTATTACGAGATAACAAATTATATTAGCAACCTACAAACTCAAGCTACAAAAATTCATACTAAATTCAGTCAGTAAATAATGATTGTAATAACAAACTTACCATGAATATTTACAGACAGTCCCGCCGCTAAACAGAGGAGAATTTATCACAATTCCAGAAATTCCATTAGTCAAAATACTTGGAGAACCTAAATCTATTGCCCATTTAAATTTAAATTCTTCAGCATTTACCTGCAAGTAATGAGTCAAAAGTAGTATTAGCTTATATTTTGGACTTTTCTTTAGTACGGTTTAATGGTTTAAGCCCCGCATTTACATAAATTACATCACGTGGGTTGTCCCAAAATTCAACATTAGGACCTGCGAAATATTTACTGAAAGGATTTGATAATAATACACAATACACCATGTAGATGCTTTGAAGGTTTGAATTCTATTTAATAATATGTATTTTTTACGATGCGTCTTGATAATTAACTACATTTGCAGAAATATTAGAATTACGTACTACTAAGGATGCGATGGTTACCGCTTCTGAAACTGACCAGGCTGTATATTGTTATTATTGTTTTATTATTGTTATACGTTTGTTAAAATTGAAAATGCAGTTACGTTATTGTTTGGTAGTTTAGTTATTGTTAAGTCAATGGTCAAAACGTATATCAAAATTACAATTTCCAGCACTGAAACTGACACTAATAAATTCATTCCAAAAAATCAAAAACAGAAGTTATTGTTTTGGCAATTACCAATGATACTTTAATATTAAATAGTCATAAAGTAACTGCCTATTACCTTGGAAGTAGCTGTCAGCCCACTTGATGAGTTGGTTAAAGCAGAATTCATCGCTAGATTTCAAATTTTCCACTGAATGACTAGTTCGAACTATTTGCTCTTTAAAACGGCAGTTCTGGAAGTTTAATTTTAAGGCAATATTAATTCTGTAGAAGAAAACAGTTGAATTCACTGCTGTTGAGTTACAGCTACACTTAACACGGTTACTGTATAGTAGTAGAGTGAGTATGTGGGATCGAGTTCATTTTTTTCAACTTTTAAAATCTGTAACTTTTTTTGTACGTCCTGCAAATTCGCACTGTTTATGTACTCAAATACTAGCCAGTTCATTCTCTATGTACCCTTTAAATATCAAACCGGTAAACTGAAAATTGGAAGACTCATATCGAATTGTATGAAATAACTTCGATAATTTTCGAACTTACAAAAATGCTACAAATGTGATTAACGTGTCCCAAAATGTGATCATGCTAAAAATGCAATAATATTACAGTGGAAGGTATTGCCTCATATTATGTGATCACTCTAGGAAGCTTTTAGATAAGATGAAAATTGAAAGTTAGTACGATATTATGTTTCGCTATGAAAACTTAAGAAAACACTAAATGTCTAAAATACAAAATCACATGTTTTGAGGTAGCCTGCAAATGGCTTCACGCAATTAAGTAATGACTTTTTTTCCCACCACTATTTCATCATTTTAGGGGTAGTCCATAAATAATGTCATCGAAATATCTCCATTTCTACGACTGTATGATTACCCTGTCATCAACCAAACCATTGTGTAGATTAGATGGATAATTTTTGCCATAAGGTTATCATTAATATGTTAGTTGACCTACTAACCGTACCCCTGACATCATTTACAGATGATCTCTTACCATTAAGTAAGCGATTTTTTAAAAATAGAATGTCATCAGCCATTAATATCTGGCTAGACCAGCTGACCCTAACGATGATATTCTTTAAGGACGATTCTTGAGGGGTTACCCATAAATGATGTCATCATCTTGGTTGGTAAAAATGAAATAAACAAAAATTTGGCATCTGTAACATGGGATAATAAATGATCGAGGAATTCCTGAACTAGTGGATTTATCTTGAGTCTTGAGCTACACACCTACACACGCCACACAAATGCTAACGATACACAGAATTTTAATACTCACCATTTCGCTAATTTATAAAAACTTATTTACTGTGAGGGATGGTTCGTAAATGATGTCACCCAAATTAAACTTCTCTAGGACCCACTCACATCTATGTCATGACATCCATATTACTTCTTCAAAATCTGACTGAACCCACACCATACTGCCGACATCATTCATGGACGACCCATAATGATGTAAAACAGCATTGTCAAACTATTTTAATAAGCTGTTCCATAAACTTGTTGATTCGATGCTTTTAGCTATCTGCAGCTCTGATCACATTTAAAGCGCATGGAATGATCACACTATAGCACTACTCCCGGATTCAAAACTTCGGATATTCATGTATTTTAGTTGGAGCTTTCCGTACAAAAATCTCAAACTTATATGCAACTAGTTGGTAATGAATGCGTCAATTACGTTGCACACGTTGTTATTTCTAAAATGTACAACACTAGAAATTTTGAAAAAAAAATTTTAAAAAAATTCGGAAAACGAGTTATTTTGATATTCGGATTTCGGAGATTTTACTCTGCCTAGGTTTTCAAAGTTGCGCACCCTAAATTATACTGTTGTTAGTTAAAAGTACAAGCTATCATTACTGGCTAATAAAGGATTTCTGATGCAGCTTGTAATTTAGCACCAGCCATTTATCACACTTAAGGCATGATCACATACACGCACTCTACTACTACTTTAATTAACTGAAGGCAATTGAAACTTGATGAAAGTAGCGAACTTTTAAATTTCTTATTAAAAATTATTCACGCGCTAGAAAAGACGAATTACAAGTAAAGCACTTTTGTTTAGCTTTACTGAAAGCAGCTTTGAGAGAAAAAGTTAAAAGTCTGTTATCTACTAGTCCTAATTGCCTTCTCCGACCTCTACTGATCTGATAATACTATCTAAGTTAGTGTAATTTAATTATTATTTACTGATAAACGTGTTTAATTTTTATATTTCACAAACCTGCGCTACATCAAAAATTCAAAGAAAAAAGGAAAAATTAAATGCCCTGGTATACCTATTTTGTAAAGATTGAGTTTCGTATGAAACAGACCTAGTTACTAGGTGCGTAAATGTGATCACCCCTTAAATGTGATTAGTGGCCGCCTTTTAAATATCACCGCCTTTAAAAATCTGGACGACTTAAATTCCAACAGCTTATAGTATCAGCTACCATCATGAGTGATGTCAGCTATTTTCCTCAAAAACTCTGGCTATGTAAAATTTTGAAAGTTTTGAGCACTTTTTTGAAATTTTTATGCCGATCACATTAAAGACCCTTTTTCACCATTACCTTTAAATGTATTTAAACTAACTGATCACTTTTAGCGCACTTAAGGCGTTGTAAGACTTTTCGAAATTGTTTCGAACCATGACCTGTATCTCTTGCAACTTTTGATTTTCGACACTGACAAGGGAAGAGCATGAAGTAATCACGCCGAATCGGCTCCAGATATTTTTTTTTGAAAAGAGCATGTGAAAAAAAGTAGATTTGCTTAAAAACGTAATGCCAATGGGCATTTTGACTCGCTAAGTCAGATTTTTGAATGTACAAATTTGCTTATGGAATATAAACGGGCACCATATTTAGTTGATAAACAATTAAATGTTTTAATCTTCTTTATCGTGCGTTGGCTAGGTAAAAAGTTATAGATTTTTAAAGTTAAAAAAAAATGAACCCGATCACCTTTACGCGCATTAGTACTAATTAGTGTTGTATTATGTGCACAATTTAACACTGCTTAATTGCTTTGCTCCTGCTCCTGAGCAAAGCAAGAGCAAAGCAACTTAAAACTGATTGCTCGCAAAGCAATGAGCGAGCAATTTTGATGAGCAACCTACAAGCAAGTCAGCCTGAAAATTATTCACCTTCCCTACGACCCTTATTAACACTCGTCATAGCTAACTCTCGGTCAGTCAGTCATCAGTGCTAAATGTAGGGATGGTCCATAAATGATGTTACCTAAACTGTCGCTCGTTTGGGACCCCTACCGAAGCCACCTATATCATTACGTAAATTGCGATTTTGAACTTAACCAGTGCTTAACTGATACTGCCGATTGTTATTCCGTATAGGAATAGACAATGAGAACTCCCATAAACCACTGTGTGGAATTATGAGTATTCGAATAAATGGTGAAAATATGGAAAGAAATAAATTAGCTTCTATCCTCGTTCACGGTATTCTGAGTTCTGGTTCTTTATTTCACTTCAATGCACTGAGGCTAGTATTTGTTATTGGTTGAGATCAATGATATAGTGATTGAATGTTAAAACAAAGAAATATAATGTATGTACTTGTATGTACTTGTGTGTGTGTGAGTTGGTGTGGATTGTGTGGAGTGTATGTTTTTATTGAGGTCAAAGTAATAAAAAACTTCCTCCTCTCCGTTTGTGTGGAGTTAAATGGGAGAAGCTGTCCCAATGTTAAAGATAGGATGGTGTGATTTTAGTGAGCGACTAAAATCACTGCTGTGACAAATAATATTTAAGAATATTATTTGTAGTGCTGAGGAAAAAATCCTGTCTCAGCGTGTTGGTTTGTGTGTGTGTGTGTATGCATTGTACTGCGTACATTGGTTGTGTACTATATATATATGTGTGTATGGGATGGTATGGGTGTATATATATAGGGAATAATACCCTCCTCGGGGAGGCGCCTTTAAGGGAAAGACGCCTCTCCGCAAAAATTGTTAAGGTGTGAAGGTTTGTTTGTTTGGAAGGTTTGTGTTGTAATTGTTAAATCTCCATATAATCAGTCGGTAGGTGATTGTTAGGCTGTATGGTGAGCGGGAGATGTTCCATTAGTGGTTGTTGTGGGGGAATCATATTAGATGGATGTGCAGGGTCATTTGGTAGGTACGCATCCTCCTGGGCGGCAGGTGAGTAGATGGTCCAGCTGCGAAAAATGATCCATCCAAGTAAAGCATAGATGCAGAGGAAGAACGATCCAATGGTAAGGGCAAGCCATTTGATAGGAATCCAGGTCGGTCTTGAGATTGCTTCTAGGGTAGAGTCCATAGTAGGTGGAGTCTCTACTATCCATTGTACGGATTTAAGTGTGGTAGGTAGGTCCTCTGTGGCATCGTATGACGTTGTCAGATTGTTGAATTGTCGGTGGCCAATGGTAAATGCTGCTCTCAATGGTAATGTGAAGACTAAGTCTGGGCAGGGCCGAGTGTGATTGTTGTCCATTGTAATGTTGAGTGTGGCGCAGTAGACATAGAATTTCCCTTTGTAGATTTTTACTTGTAAAAGAGTTGGGTCAACATCGTCAGTACGGTTATTGCAGACAGCATACTGATAGGCCAGTCGATTGGCATAGAATTCCAGCTGTGGTTAGCAGGTTAGATGTTGAAGAGAAATTAGGTTGTGTCCATGCAGAGTGTCCATGCGTGTATGATAGACGCATTTTTTGGAGGTGTCCAAAATTGCATGCAGCGGGCCAGTGTATTTAAGATTGCATTGTTGGGTTGAATTGGTTTCCCATTTAAGTCTGAAAGGATCCGCGGTAAGTAGTACCAGGTGTGGGTTGATTATTGGAATTGTGAATTGTAGTTGGAGTGTGTCCAAGTCCTTGTCAGAAATGCAATAGTTGAAGATTGCTTGTTCGCGGGGGAAAATTTGATGTGGAAGTTCCAGGTGAAAGTAATCAAATAGTTTTCCATTGCTATGGCCTTGAGTCCAGGATTGATTGATTGTGTGTAGAACATCATTGTAGTTCCATTTGTTGTTGATAACTTCAGAGACGTTAAGTAGGTTTGGGTTGGCTATGGAATCATGCATAGGAAGTAGTTCCTTTTGAAGCTGTCGCATTTTGGGCATGAATACTTGTCCATTTTTAGTAACTTTGTTGACAACGGAGGTCCGTTCTCTGAATCGAATATCCATAGTAGGCTCATAGGTTGTGATTAGATTGTAAGTTGTCATGGCGTAAAAGGCCATGTCAATACCAGGGCTTGTTTGTACAGACATAAAGGTTTGTGTGACTTTGTTGCGAATTATGTCATCAGGTGTGTAAAGGTATTGAGAGTAGAAGTCAATTGTAGGTGAGGTTGTATTGTTGATTCTAGTAGACGGGCAGATGGCTTGTAGAAGCTGAAGGAAAAGTCGATCATAGTTTTGTAGACATCGAGTGTGTAGTTCATTCATCTGGGCCTCGTCATCTTCGTCAGTGACATCATAGACGAGAAGACTGCAAGGAGGTATAATCTCGATCTTGATGTTGAGTTCATTGTAGCCAATGCTTACGTTGAGATTTGTAGTGGTCCAAAGTACAGGGGATGTTTCGTCCATCCGGTAGGTGCTGCCAACGCAGAGTGAAGCGGCAAGTATTAGGCAGGTGAGGAGTCTTGTCAATTGTCGAGCAAGAGTAGGACCATTAGTGTGTGCATAGGGGTGATGCATGTGAGGAGTGGAGGATCGAAATTTTTGAATCTTTCCCAACGGTTGGTAGATATGTGATGGTTTGACATCAACTTCAGTGTAGTTAGCATATCTAGCTTGAGCATCATTGTTTGTAGTTGTAGTATCCATCGGGTCAGTATTTTCATCGTGGATGAGACGTTTAGTGGGCATGGCAGCATTGGTTTGTGCTAGTTGTGCCTGATGGATTTTTCCCTCCTGATTCATGGAAGTCATTCCAAGGAGAAACATGAGCTTCTTCATCCTGGGTCCAGTCAGGGATTTAGTAAAAATGTCAGCGGCTAAGTCTTCAGTGCGGCGGTGCTGAATGACGAGCTGATTTGTTTCAATGAGATCTTTGACCCAGAAGATTCTGGTGTCAACGTGCTTTGTACGATCATGGTGATTGTCGAGGCTGTAAATTAGTTTCCAGCCGGACTCTGAGTCTGTGAATTGATAGATAGTGTCGGTCCAATTACGTAATCCCATGTCGGAAAGAAGATTATGTGACCAGATTGCTGTCTTGGCCATATTGTTAATTCCATAAACTTCTGCAATTGTAGTTGAATGAGCAACAAGGTTTTCTTGCTTGCTAGTCCAGATCCAAGCAGTTCCATTCAAGAGAACGCAACCACCCATGATGCTTCGGGCTCTTGGGGCTCCCATTGCGAAATTAGCATCAGATTGGACTTCCATGCTAAGGTTGAATTTTCCATGGTCGTTCCTATAGTAGCGGAGACATTGGTCCTTGGTTGAGATGAGGTAGCGAGCTACACGGAGAGCTGCTTCATAATGGCCTGCATCCCACTTAGCAAAGTATTGTGTTAGTTTTTGTACTGCATGAGAGATATCTGGTCTGGATATTCTCGAGATGAAGAGTAAGGATCCAACTAGGCTTTGGTAGAGAAGGTCGTCTCGTTTTGTCCATTCACCTACTCGTTCACCGGTAAAGTCTTTGTGCATCGGGGTTTTTTCTGATTTGCAGCCTTTGAGGTTGAATTTGATTTCAAGTTCTTCAATCTTAGTGTGTTGACTAATTTGTATGTAGTCAGCGGTCCGCTTTAGATCCATGCCAAGAAAATGAGTGATTGCATGGGTCTCTGTAATTTTGAAACGATCCTTGAGGGCCTGGGTAAGGTCATCCAGGTCTTTTTGATGTGTTGATGTAGCTAGACTGTCGTCTACGTACCAGCAAATGTAAGTCTTGTGGTCGCGTCCAGCTGTGTCTTTGTAACACTTGATGTAGAGGCATTTTTCGTAATCGCTCTGCCTATAGCCGATGGAGTCCATGAATTGTTTGACCTTTTTGTAGAAGTTGCGGGGACTTTGACACAGTCCGTAGAGGGATTTTTTTGAGAAGACACACCATGTCATTTCCTTGACGGTAGCCTTGGGGCTGGTGCATGTAAACCTCTTCTTCCAGTTCAGCGTATAAAAAGGCAGTCTTTACATCAAATTGGCGTATGTATTTGTTGTTGAAACCTGCGTCAGCGAGCAGGAGGCGGAAAACTTCATATCTGGGGGTCGGTGCAAAGGTTTGCTTGTAGTCGACGCCTGGGGTTTGGAAGTTTCCACGAGCAACTAGTCGTGCTTTGAATCGGTCTTCAGCCATTTTGTGTCCATAGATCCACATAGAAGGTATGATTTGTCGATTGTCTGGTTTTGGGACGAGAGTCCACGTCTCATTGGCGAGTAGAGAATTGTATTCAGAATCCATGGCTTCCCTCCAGTAGTGACGGTCAGAGGTCTTCATAGCTTGATTGTAATTTTGTGGAATTATGACTGGTCGTTTGTGAGTCCGATCTTGATCATCAAGGCGTTCATAGAGAGTATTTGCAAGTAGGGCCTTGACTGGTTCTTGTGGTATTGTTTGTGCATAGTGTAATACATAATCAGCAAGTCGTTTGGGCAAAGTGGTAGTACGACCTGCACGTGTAGTAGCTTGTTGAATTTGTTCACGTTGGAGCCGATCATTGTCTGGGATCGGTGGATCTTCACTCATGACTACATCACCTTGTGTGATAGGAACGTCTGGGTTGTCATCCTCTGGGGTTTCTTCTTGGTGTGGAGCCCAAAGGGTACTGACGTCTGAGGGTGTAAGGGTAGTGCGAGCGGAACCTGGAGTAGTAGTGTCCGTGGTTCTGTCCAGAGTGGTCTCAGCTTCGTCGTCATCATCATCATTGTCTGAGTATTCAAATAAGGAAGTATTGTTTGTCGAGTTTCCCTCCTGGCGAAGTCGTTCTTGAACCAGGGTGACGTTGTGTCTAGCGGGTGAGTCCGCAGTAGGAGTGCCTGTTTTGATGATAATGGGCTGAGGTATTGTTCGTTTTGGTGTCCGGTGGTCCCGAGTTGAAACTGGAGTGTTAGATACTTTGGGGGCCACGGGTGTAGAATTGGTTTGAGGGGTCCCTTGTTTAATGGAGGATCTAGTTTGCATGTGGAATTGTCTAGGTTGTGCCGTTTGTGGTGATTGTTGAGTTTGTGATTGAAAGGGTACCAATTCATTTCCGGTCGGAAGTGTAGTAGTTGTGATTGGAATAACGTTTGGTATGTTGACAGGATTGGTCAGACAGGGCGGTGATGACTCATCTGTAGGTAGAGTGCTCTGAGGAGTAATTAAGTCCCCAGCATTATTCCTTTGATTTGTTACGTATAGGCGAAGGTCTTCAATCCGGTCTCCACCATAAGTATGAGCATCAAAGAATTGGTCATCTCTGAATAAGTGTGATGGCGGGGGTTGAACCGGTATTCTGGAGTCAAAGAAATCCACGTGGCGGGACCAAAAGTGTGACTTGGTCTTGGGATCATATAGTCTGACTTCCAGGCTGTGCTCTTTGTAGCCAACAAAGAGGCCTTCTCTTGTCTTGCCTTCCCACCAGTTACGTTGATTGACTATTTTGGCGGAGGCTGGGCAGCCGAAAATGTGTAGATTGGATAATATTGTAGGTTTCTTACACATCATTGTAAAAGGAGTTGTCTTTCGGTTGCCATGGCATACTCGGTTATGAAGGTAGACTGCAGTGTCGACAGCATCTTCCCAGAATCTAGCTTGTAGATTGGCTTCGAGTAGGAGTGAGACTGCGGTTTCACGGATTGTCCGGACATCGCGCTCTAGTTTGCCATTTGATTGCGGGCAATGCGGGGGAGTAATGAGGAAGCGAATGCCATTGTTGCTGCACCATCGTTGAAGGTGGGCATTCTTAAATTCTCCGCCGCCATCAGTTTTGAAATATTTAACCTTGTTTCCACTGTTTGTTTCTATCCAAGCGCAGAATTCTTGGATGACAGGTAGAATGGTTAATGCTTCCTTGTCCGAGTGAAAGGAGACTTTCCGGTAGTCAGAGTGATCGTCCTTCAGGAGCAGGAAGTAGCGATTGCGGTTGATTGAGGGAAATTTGGCATGTACCAAATCAGCGTGTATACACTCGCCTGTTTCATAGGTGTCTTGTGAGGATTGGCTGTGGAAGGGCTTCTTTGTGGCCTTGCTGCGGTTGCATATGATACAATCCTGGACATTTTCTAGAACGTTCCCATTTCCGAGTGTAGCTGCACCGTTTCTGAGGGTGTTTTGTAAGTAGCGATAGTTGATGTGTCCGAGTTTTTCATGCCATCTCTGGACACGTCCCAATGATAAGCCACGGGTCATCATGGCTACGGGTAATTGTTTGATAGGCTTGAAGAGCATCACTAGTTGGCCGGAGCCGCCAGGCTCGGTGGATGTCATGCCTTTGAGTATCAGTGTTTTTTCCATGGTTGCGGGATTGAGGCGATAGAATTCAATCTTCTCTTTGTTACCTTCAAATATAATGTTCCCTTGGTTGACCATTTCAGTGACGGAAAAAAGATTTGCTGCATTTTTGAGATACCAGACATCTTGTAATTCAAAAGGGTCCCATCTTGTTCCATTAAAGGCAGAGACTACTACAGAGCCATAGCCTTCCGCATAGATGATGGAGTTGTCTGCTATCCTGATTCCTCTGTGTCCTGTTGAGAAGGGTTTGTATGAGGAAAACCATTCCTTGCGACCGCATAAGTGTATGTTAGCGCCAGTGTCGCAGGGCCAGATAAAGTGGTCTCTGACTGCTTTGTAAGCATATGGTTCTGAATGTTTGATTGGTTCTATCCTCCAGTCATTGGGCAGGGAGGATGATGTGTCATTGGTGACAGGATGAAAATGATCATCGTCCGGTTGTTGCGTTGTAGGCCGGATATAATTGACGCTTGGAATGAACTGAGCCATGTGAGCTCGGTGTAGGCGGGAGGGTATTGGTCTTCCTTCCGCATCTAGTTGTACACCTGTGCGGCGTGTACTATTAATATTTGCTGGTTTGTGAAAGTTGTATACATGTTCATCGTCAATTTCGTCTTGTGTTTTCGGAGCGTCCGGGTCTTTGGGTGTTCTAGGTTCATAGTATGAAAGGATCCTAGCTCGGCGTCCGTACATTCGAATTTCTTCCATTGTGTTCGCCCTTTCTTTGATACTAAGTTGTGGGAGAAGAGTAGCACGACGTGATTGAAATAGTAATGGTCTGTCACGTTTGGGGTTTTGGATTCCAAATTCTTTGGTCAGGATCGTGGCAATTTCGTCTTCTACTATCCAATTGTGGATTTCAGGGTTGAACATTCGAAATTCATATCTAGATTCGTGTGCACCGTAGTGTGTCCCGTGTTCTTGCCTGTGGTATTCTTCAAATTCATTGAGGCGGTAGAATTCACGGTAGTCTAGAGATATGAGAGGGTGAATGGCTGGAGTTTGAATTTTCGCCATTACTCTGTTGAAAATTGATTCGACTTCTTGGTTTGCAGCTTGAGTCGAAGTGTCGGTGTCTGAGTCCGATAAATCAGAAAGTTGAATGACAATTGAATTGTCTATCTCGTGAGAATTTGTATGAGTTGTATGTGAGATATGCTTTGTCTGTGCGTTGTCGTCATTCAATCGTTGTCGTTTTGTATTGTGCGGAGGGTCGTTTGTTTCCCTCCTGACCATAAATGCCCGGGCTTGAAAATCTGCTGGGGGCTCTTCGGTCGTAGGTTGAGGTAGCTGTGACTGATGGTCTCGATGAAAATCAAGTTCCCATTGGGAGTTGAGTTGCTCCGTGATTTCTTGCATTTGTCGCAAATTGGCTTTTATAGTAAACGGGTGAGTGTCACAGAATAAGGTGGCATGGCCTGTCTGTTCACATATGGAACAGGTTGAACCTGGGGTGCTGTGTTGTAGCTTGTATAGTATTCTTTTTGATTTTTTGTAGTCACTAAAGCTGTTTTGTTTGACTGCTTGGGCCAGTTTTAGAGTTTCAGATGCTTTCAAGGCTTCCAACTGTTGATTGTAGTGAGTAGCTTGTCGTTGGAGGCGGGCTTTGTCTTCGCAAGCAACTTGTTTAGTTTCAGAAGTAGTGGCTTCTGGACGGTCAGGGCATCGTCGGGCAACATGACCGAGTCCGGTGCATAGTGAGCACGGAATATTGTCACTGGTAAGTTTGTAATCTTCCCAATGCATCATTGCCTTTAGTGTGGAGCTTGTTGGCATCTCTCTTAATTCATATTCCAGTACTGGTTCTGACAGGGTATGGAATGGAAGATGATCTATGCTCCTTATACGTGGTGATTCACGTCCTCGAAAATAATCGGGATTAATGACGTCTGGTCCTGGACAAGCATTTGGTACGAAATCGTATTTGGGACAGATTTCGCAGAGTGTAAGAGGGTCTATGAGGCCTTCATCATCGCTGTCGCCCCTCCTTGTTTCTGGAGGTGGTAGGTCTTCTGTATCATGCGGTTCCTCAGTGTCAGTCGGTAGGGTGCTTTGAGGGCGGTATTCCGCAGCAGTGTCCGCATGTGCTTCTTTGTCAGCTTCGTCTTGTTGTGCCTTTTTGAAGTAATATTCAGCGATCCATTGTTGTATTTTGTCCTGTTGTTGGTCTACATATTGTGTGCGTTTTGCTTTAGAAGAGCGAGTAGTGTAGACGCAGTTCCATACTACGTGACCTTTGTTGCCACAGTGTCCACAGAGGGAGTCTGGGGTTGTATTTGCGATGGAATCTGCTTGTACTTTGTCCATAATGTATTTACCAAGAGGATTGTTGGCATATAGTTCTTGTCGTCTAGCTTCCACTGAGGATGTGTGTAGCGCTGGAGTTGCAGCGAAAATTTGTTTGAGTTGTGCTTTGCGTTCCTCAGGTGGTAAGACATATTCAATTTTCACTTTGTCTATTGGGATGAGTGTGAATTGACGAGAGTGTGAGTCATAATTGACATTTGGCCTTTTGAGTAGATTCTTTTGTTCTCTGGGGGACAAGTGTTCCACTAAGGTAATATGGTACCCTTTAAGGTGAATTCCTGTCATAGATCCAGTGGGCCTTTGTGTTGTCTTGTTTGATTTCTTTTCCCAGTAGGATTGTCTGTCTTTTTCAAGTCTTGAGGCTATTAACTCTTCACGATAGATTTCTTGAGACATATGGAAATCATAGACTTGGTCAGCTTTGAGAGTGTCATGTCCATATTCATAGGCAAGAACTGTTTGTGTTATGTGCGTATCAATTAGTTCATGAGTGGACAGGTCTTTGAATTTGAGAGGATCCCCTGGTTTAATGCCATCTAGATCCATTGTCAGGACCGGGATATCCTCTTCATCTGCCAGGGAAAGTGTTTCCATTTTAGCAGCTTGGCTCATGGTTTCCATTAGTTTCGGAATTGAGGAGGGATCCGATTTGTAACGGTTGAGTGTGTCCCTCGAAATTTGTAAAATATCATCTAGTCGTTGTGTGTGGACTATTTGATCTCCGGCCATCATTCGGACTTCATAGCCGGGTTCTTCATTAATGAGAGTTTTGAGATTTTCGTACATTTTGATGCGATTTTCCAACTGTTTGATAGCATCCAGGCCGTCTGTGGGCACTTCCGGAGCTAATTTAAAATATGCGTGTCTCCCTTGATCTCGACCCAGGGTCTTCAAGTTGTCTTGAATTTGTTGCCTAAAGGCTTCTCTGCTAATGTCACCTGATAATTTCATGAAGGTGAGTTTGCTTTTTGAGGTTGTCGGTTTGTTGTCCCTTGTGGCGGGTTTTGTGGGCGTGGTCTGTACGGTTTTGGTTTGCACGTTTGTGGGTTCCACTGCCTTTGTTTCGAGTTGTGTATTGTTTGTTGTGGTCTCGATTGTTGTGGTTTCGCTTGGTGCGGTTTCGGTTGTTGTACCCTTCACGGGGAGAATTGCAGGGTTTGTTGGCTTTTGCTTGTGATTTTCCACTTGTGGGTGGTTTGTAAGTGCATGTTTTTGATTTACTGCCACGGTTGTACCGTCTGCAGAATCAATTGTATTTGGGCCTTTTGTGATTGGCTTTGTGGCGGCGAGATCGTGTACTATCTCGGCCGTGACGTCTTCCTTTTGCACCAGAACCATGGCCTCGGGGAGGGGATTGCTGGGCGAAGAGTCTGTATGTTGTAATTGCTGTGGCTCTTGGGCGGCCATTTCTACTCCTTTTTCATGGGTTATGTCCGAATTAGGAGGTATAATTGTTGAGGGGTGACCGTTGGGGTCACTCTCATCATTGTGGTCTTCAGTTTGTAGTACTGGTACTGGGTTAGTTGCCGTTTGAATTGTTGTGTTGGCGGTGAGATTTTGTATGTCATCGACCGCGACCTCTTGTGGTGGCACCAGAATCAAGGCCTCGGAAGGGAGATTGCTGGGCGTAGGGTCCGATTGTAGGACTTCCTGTGGCTGTTGTGTAGCCATTGTGTTTAAGTTGTTCTGACTTTTGAATTGTGTGTCCATATTGTTTGTAGTGTCGAGAGGACGGTGATCAGCCGTCTCTTGTGACTTTGTGATAATCGGGTTTTGTGCCGTGGAGGGGATGACTGATGTAGCGAGTCCTATATGAGGGCATTGTTTGGTGATATTGTTGTGGACTGCTTGTAGTTTTGTTGTAATTCGATTCCAGTCATCATTTTGTGATTGTGAATTTGTCATTAAACTTGCCACTAGAGGGTGTAGTTGAGTTTGGCAGTCTTGTAGTTGTGCCTGTAGAACGGTCATTGTTTGAAGGATGCCTTCGAGGCGTTCTAATTCCGGATTTTTTGTAACTTCTGCCATGTTGGGGTGTGTCCCTAGTGAGTTGTAATGGTAGAAATCCGGTTGAAAGTGATTGTATTGTAGTCCGGGGTTGTTTGCTTTGTGAGTTGTAGGACGTGGTTGCAGCAATTATCCGAGGGATAAATCTCTGTGTATGTTGGGGGTGGTCCCTTGTGAGAACACAGATAATAATTTCTCTGTGAGAACCTTATTATTGTATTTGTTGGTTGTTGTCCAGTTGTAATTTTGTATTTGTGATGGTCGGGGTGTGTCCCTTGTGAGAATGAAGTCGATCGCAACGCCTCTGGGAGACAGTTACGACGGCTTGAGGGTGTGGTGCCCTCCTTAATATGAGCGAAAATAAACTCTCTGTGAGAAATTTATGATCGTCATGCGGGTGGTGGTTCCCTTGTGAGTGCTGCAAAAGAAAAGGTCAGTCGTAAAACCTCTGTGAGGAATTTACTATGACCTGAGAGGTGAGTTGCCCTCTCAGCCGTGACGGAAATATAAAATCTCTGTGAGAAATTTATACTCGTCAAGTGGGTGTAGGTTCCCTTGTGAGTTGTAAGGTCAAGCGCAAATCTCTGTGAGAAATTACGATGCCTTGAGAGGTTAGTTGTCCTCTAAAATATGACTGAAAATAAAATCTCTGTGAGAAATTTATAATCGTCAAATGAGGGAGGGTCCCTTGTGAGTTGTATTGTGAGTTGTATGGGATTCCTCCTCAAGTCCGGTTTGTTGTATAAAATGTAAAATCTCTGTGAGAAATTTACAATTATATTTCCTCTTTTGTTTGTTAGAAAAAATGATCTATTCTGTGAATAAAATCAAATTTAAATAGCGTTTGTACTATTTGTGAGGTTTGTCCGGATTGGAAAATATTAAAGAAAAAGCTGGGCTTATTTCTCAAAATTTCCTGATTGTTGTACTGATTGTTGAAGTGCCTGGCCAGGACTTATGGGGGAAAGATCAGTAGTTTCAATCCAGTTTGTTGGTTGAGATTGTGGTTGTGATTGTGGTCCGTTTCATCGGTTTTGACGGTTATTTTGAACGGTCCAAGGCTTTACATTGTTTGCAGGGTAAAGCGAGTGCTGAAACGTGTTATTCCGTATAGGAATAGACAATGAGAACTCCCATAAACCACTGTGTGGAATTATGAGTATTCGAATAAATGGTGAAAATATGGAAAGAAATAAATTAGCTTCTATCCTCGTTCACGGTATTCTGAGTTCTGGTTCTTTATTTCACTTCAATGCACTGAGGCTAGTATTTGTTATTGGTTGAGATCAATGATATAGTGATTGAATGTTAAAACAAAGAAATATAATGTATGTACTTGTATGTACTTGTGTGTGTGTGAGTTGGTGTGGATTGTGTGGAGTGTATGTTTTTATTGAGGTCAAAGTAATAAAAAACTTCCTCCTCTCCGTTTGTGTGGAGTTAAATGGGAGAAGCTGTCCCAATGTTAAAGATAGGATGGTGTGATTTTAGTGAGCGACTAAAATCACTGCTGTGACAAATAATATTTAAGAATATTATTTGTAGTGCTGAGGAAAAAATCCTGTCTCAGCGTGTTGGTTTGTGTGTGTAAGTGTATGCATTGTACTGCGTACATTGGTTGTGTACTATATATATATGTGTGTATGGGATGGTATGGGTGTATATATATAGGGAATAATACCGATGATGTCATTTACTGACGATTCTACAGTATTATGAAGGATCGTCCATAAATGATGTCATGGGTAGGGTGACTGAATCTAGTCAGGAATTGATGACATACATGACATAAGGATAGCTCGCCCAAGGCAATTTTAAAGTGACTAGTTAGTGATGGGTGGGTTCTAAACGAGCAATCATTTTGGAGACATCATTTATAGACCACCCCTAAGTACTACAATAGTTTGATTCCTATGTTCCCACGTGCAAAGTATTTAAACTGCTTTGGCGGACAGTGTTTAGTAGAAAACTGCATACTAAAATCTGCAGTACGAATTACATGATTTATTAGTTTTGACAAAATATACGGCAGTCACAGTCCGTTTTGGTTGGTTTTACATTTCATTAACAACACATTATTGGGAGTAATTGCAAATCCCCTTCGTTACAGTTCACAACTAAAAAGTTTTAGCATCTTAAGACTAACAACTGATACTGACAACTGACCTGACTGACCTTATCATGTAAATTATATTGTAACTTATAAATAGTGATAGTTAAATGGTAAACGTGCTAAGTTGGAATGGAATTGAAAGTTTGAAATATTGAAGCACTCCCTTCACCCTTAGAAAATAGCAACTTATATTACTGTAATTATTGATGGGTTTTTATAAATTTATTTTACTCTCCAGAAAACCAAAAACATGCTTCAATATCGATAATACACTGTGTGTCTTGCTCTAGATTTGTTTTGGTTAGTAATGAAATACTGTCTTATTCCTGTGCAGTAATACTTAAAGTGTGTTTTACGTGGTCCAATAGCGTTTTAAAAGAATTTTTTCTAAATTGTGCGCAATTTACATTGCGAGCAATTTGGGAAAACAGATTGCTCGAACGCTGTGCGCAACCCTAATTTGTGAGCAATTAAAATTTCCTGTGAGCAATTTAGGCCGAGCAATTGCGCACAAAATACAACACTAGTACTAATCCATTTTCAAAATGACTCAATTCATGACTTAACGAGCTTGCTAGCAAAACGCGTTAAGTCCATTTTTTCAGAAATTGAGATTATTGGTGCTCAAGAACGACTAAATAAATATAATTCACACTGTGCAATATCAGAGGTCAAAAGTCACTGGAACTATTTTAAATAATTCGCCTAAAAACCGTTTTCTGGCAAAACACGTTAGGTTTATCAGTTTTTTTTGGCAGAACACGTTAAGTTCACTAAACCTAATAAAAAAAATTGGTTTTTATAAAGAATATCTCAATTTGCACAAAACTTCGATAGTTTTACTCTTATGTAATGAAACGAAAGTTATATGGTATAATATTAAATTCACGCGTACTATTCGTAGGGGATGGTCTATTATTAACGTCCCACAAATTATTGCTTGTTAAGGCCAATCCATCCTTATTTCATCATTTCACGATTGCGTTCAACTGTTATCTTGACCACGCCATGCCATCACTACATGACTAGATTCACTTACCCTACCCAAAACGTCATGTACGGACGATCTCTATCAGGTCGATATGCAAACTAAAGTTCAATTTGTTTGTACATCTGGAAGCTTTAATAATACATAAGGGCATGGGCTACAAAGTAAGCAAGAAAATTTACGAAAGAACAGCCGTGTTTCTTATCATGAAGAGGAGAAAATGTAGAAATTAAGACGTAAGGGGTCTTCCACAAATGACGTCATTAATAGGTTCAATGGGTCTACTTGGAAATCCTATGCTAGAGATAGTAATTTATACGCAATATTATTAGTCTGGTGACAAGGGGCAATATGGTCTTAAAAATGAATACTTTTCTATGACGTCATTTGTGTACAATCACTAGCACTAGGCAAACATAAATTCTTTAGGAGTAGTAGATTTGCACTCGACATTTGAACATTAGAATGCGGAATTGTTTTAATGTGTTTACTGTTGTATTTACATGTTTTTAAAAATGCAAAATGTTCTATTTACATGTTTTAAAAAATGCAAAGTGCTCGGTTGACATGTTTTTAGAAAGCGCATAATGTTATATTTGGATATACCATTGTTCGTAGTTTCTTCATTCGTAGTGTGTTGTTTGGTAGCACTCGTTTTGTAGTCTGTAGTTTCGTTGTCAAGCTGCATTCGTAGTTGGCATTATTCGTTGTAACTTATTGTTTTGCTCTTTGGAGACAGTGGTGGCCCTTAGAAGGGCCGTTGGTTAATAAAGAATATGTTAGAAATCGTTAAAGATGAAAAGTAGTATGATTTAAAAAAATTAAAATATTAACATTCCTGGGTAGCAATTTCATGAACAAGCAATGGGGCTGGGATAGCTTTGCCATTTTTGAGCGCGTTTTCATCTTTGGAGTCTTCATGTGCTCCACGCATGACGGCAAGTGTCCCACATGGTCCTTGGACACAGTGACTGTCTTATTAAAGTGAAGTATAAGTCGCCCGGGACAAACACGACCCTTAATCCGGCGGCACACATAGTACGAGCTTCCCTTTTCTGCTTCTCTTTCAAATGTATATTCGAAACCATTAAACGTAGCAACCTCTTTACCACGTTTAGTTTTTCCAATAACTTCAAATTTTAATTCCTCAACACTCACGTTATTATCCTTACAATATCCCGATTTTTCAAACTCGAAATCACTAATTTATAGAGAGGATTCCATTTTACACTCATGTTGACGAGGATCCTACTTTAAGACTGAGCTCGACAGAGCTAGATTAGTTATGTTTTTGCATTTTTAATGTAATCAGGTTATATGTTAATTACTGACAAGAGAGTATCGCAGCAAAAAAAAATTAACAACGAATAATGCCAACTACGAATGCAGCTTGACAACGAAACTACAGACTACAAACGCAGATCGACGAAACAACACACTACGAATGGAGAAACTACGAACAGTGGCGTAACCTTATATTTATATGTTTTTAAAACGTGAAATTCATACCTTTTGACAATCGGAAATAAGCATGCAATTGAATATATTTCAAAAGGTTAATTTTTTGCATTGCCTCCTATGGGTGTTTTGGCAAAAAACGTTGGGTCCAAAGTTTTCAAAATTTTAAATCATTTAAAAAAAATACGACGCAGCCATAGATTTGAGTATTTTTGGCTACTGATACACCTGGTAGTATGCAGTTACGGAAAACATAACTTTGAAAAGAAAAGGTTTTCACATGATTATCAAAATCTGCAGTTCCTGTAAAGTTAGGCAACATGGACTTAACGCGTTTTGCTAGCAAAGTCCTTACTTATTGTTGCTACACTTTGTGCTTCAAACCACAAGGAATGTAAATTTTAAGAGCTTTGGATTTTTCTGACAATTCACCTCTGAGCGTATTATAAAAAGTAAGTATTTTGATTTGGTTTCCAATACCATAAATTGATACCGTCCTAAAAAGCACTCGAAAATGTCGTATACCCATAACTCGCAACCAAATAACTCGAACTCGCTCAATTCGTACCCTAGTATAACTCGTCTCCCTGCTTGTCACACCCAAGCATATATCGCACCTATAATATTCGCACCTAAAATTGGATACTTCTGCTTTATATTAAAAAAATTAGCATAACACAAATTGGTTAGTATTAAATTCGTACAAACGTAAGCTGTTGCGTCATGGAGCTGACAAAGTTGCACTTATTGTAAGTAAAAATATTTGCTACTCATGCTTTTATTATCGTAATAACACAACCTGCAGGCAACGGAAATTTAATCTCAGAGTTAAATACATCGACAGGATTTCCTTTAATCTGTAAAACAAAATATTAAGAACAAAGGCACTTCTTTTATAGCATCATTATGCGCAGGTACGACTGATGATGGAGTGAGTTATACTAGGGTGCAAATTGTACGGGTGCGAGTTGATCGGGTGCGACCTATATATGAACCTCTGTATTAAATTATTCTAAAAGTAATTATTTGATTAAACTTTATGGATGCCCTAAATACCAGTCATACGATTTTATTTAACAACAACTAACGAGCAAACCTTTTCAATGTGTTTTCTAGTTTTTCAATTTAATATTTTTTTTCGAAAAGAGCATCGTAAAAAACTAGAAATCACTTAACAACATGCTGCGCACTCGAAAATTTTTTCGACAAAATAATTTTTTTTGTAATTTCAAAAATGGTCGAAATTTCAAATTCTGATTTTTTCCATTAACGTAACTATGGAAAATTAAGGTAATCACAGGTACCTACCTGTGTAAATTATGAAATTATCAATAATTCTCAAATGTGCTCTAATGAGCTGTCGTACTTCACGTAACTCATTTAAAAGCTTTCCATAACTGCAGAATGTTCTATCTACGCCATTATAAAACCAAATAATTGAGCTTAGGCTTGCATTGCATTGTTGGCTGTGCAAACTAATTCGTTATATTGCATTGGCATAATGTTTTCATTGAAAGAAATTTTACTTTTATAAATTACGGGAAGTATCAAAAGGACTCATG
The DNA here is from genome assembly GCA_949802685.1 of Dicyrtomina minuta. Lineage (NCBI taxonomy): Eukaryota > Metazoa > Arthropoda > Collembola > Symphypleona > Dicyrtomidae > Dicyrtomina > Dicyrtomina minuta. Next base: position 8,995,477 of record OX461808.1, on the reverse strand, counting down.
TTCATTTTTAGCTAAAAACAAAATCCACTATCTGCAAAACAACTAAAAGTATCATGTCACTCAAAGCATGTACATGGAGCAATTTCCAATTTTTCAAAGCAGAGAGTAAGAATGTTTTGCAGCTTGAAGGAAGCATCTTGATGCTTGTATCTCTATATTTATGACCAAATTCTTTGAAAAACAAGCGAATAGAACATTTTACATTCTATGTAAACGAGACATTCTAATTTCCAAAAACAAGTACGTCTTGTAATAATGCGCGGGTTTTTATTAAAATGCGGGTCTGAGAGGTATGTGTTTGAATAGTATGAGAGTCTGAGAGGTCTTTGTTTGAACAGTATGCGGGCCTGTTTCACAAAATATTTAATATAAGTACGCGGACCTGCAATACTACGCAGGTACATAGAGGTGCAATATTACAAGATAAACGGTAATTAGGCGCATCTGAATTTTTCAAAAACAAGTATTAGAGACGCGCCCAATGGTGATCGGGTTCATTTTTCTTAAACTTTGAAAACCTATAACTTCTTTTGTACTTCCACCAGAGCGAATATATTTACATGTTTTAAAACACTCGCCAGTTAATATGCCATGAACTGTAATATTTTTATAATCTTTACTTGGAAATGTTTAATGTCTCTTAGGATTGTATGCTGCAAGGTCAAAAATTCAAACAAAATGCCTTAAAGGTGATCCAATATGATTCCTAATGGTGATCATGCAAAAAACAACATGGGTATCATAGGAAATGTAAAAGCCCTTTAGATGATCACTTGGTTCCTATATGTGATCGTGATTTGGTAATATAGCAATAAACTATAGAAACTTGAAATCTCACGACTTAATGGTAACACTTGCTCCCCAGAGATTTCCTTATCTCTTTTTATTGAAAATGATTCACATAAAGTGTTCACAAAGCTATTTGCAGCCAACTGCCTAACCTATTAATAAAGTTTAATGGAAAATCCTATTTATGATCTTTGACCTTCGAAGGTCAAGGTCACATGGATTAACAAATTTTAAATAATTTAAAAAAAATATAAATGAATGTTGTTATTGTTACCTAAAGAAAGTCATAGCTACTGTAAGGGGTGTTGTACATAAGTGTACAACGATCGCTATCGTATCAGTACTTTATGAATGTGTTGCTCCCACCAAGAATAAATGGTGTAGCCTCGTTATACTTTACTAAAGATGTACAGAAATAATAGCGAGGGAAAACGTTAGTTTTCCTGAGCGAGAAATAAGTTTAACAATTTTGAGTTTATTAAGTGAAAGTTCGAATGGTGAGTGTTACTGTTGATACAGACGTAAACGGTGATACGAGAAGCCTAGGCCGAAGTGGCCGGCTGGAGTCTGTTTAGTGACAAGTGATGATACAATCCATTGTCCAGACAACACTGGTAAGTTAGGACGAGGAATCGGGTTTAAATAGGAGAACGAAGAAAGGAGGATGAGGAGCGAGAAAGCGTAAGCGACGTGTGCGCCGACTGACGAAACATGTAATATAATAGATTAACATATTGTCCATAAGAACTATGGTTAACCAGATTTTTCATAAAAGGGAAAGGACAGGTGTATGGGTCTCATACGGAGAAGGTGGTTTAACGACTCGGTGCGGGAGAAGTTTATAGTCTAAAGCGGGAATTGGAAAGGCAATATTTATATAAGAAATATTGGGAGTGCAAATATTGCGAATGCAAAAAGTATAATATTTGCATACACTGAACAAACGTGGAAACGTAAATAATGAGGAATCTGTGAGATTCTCACAGTGATTTGGGGTGAGCGATGCTCAACAGGAACGAGGGAGAAATCTGTGTAAAGGATAGCGTGATTTGAGTTAAGCGGTGCTTGACAGGACGAGAATAGGAATAATCAATAGTAACATGTATCTGTATGCTTATAGATACTTACATGCTCCTTTTGGGGAGACAAATGACCTCATTTGTAATACGTGCTTAGTGTATATATGTGTAATAGTGTAATATTATATTAGGTTGACATATTCTATCATTTTTAGGGTTTTCACATTTTTAAATATTTTTGAATTTTTCGTGTCAGACAATAATCTAGTAAGTTAGTTTACTAATAAGACAAAGGGATCTCATTTTACAATAAACATCAATAAAATGATGTTGGAATAATTTTTTTAAATATTTGTGTTATCACTTCAAAATAGTGATAGTGAATACATTATTAATTACGGGATACGCGAACAATTTTTAGAGTAGGCGGCATTATACAGCAATGAGAACCAACGTTGTGTTGAAGAGTATTTCTTGATTCCAGAAAGTGTGATTTTGATAACATGATATCAGGGATGTCCACGAATGTAAGAATGAATCAGCAAGCTTTTTAACAGAATAATGGTGTGGTATTCCAGGGTCAGCATAGAACAATGATTTCCAGAAGCAATATGACAGTAGTATGTTGGTCTTGTAAGGTAGACAGTAGAATTCATCAGAAACAACGACAATTAATGTCCAGGAGAATTTTTTAAAAGGTGTCCAAGAATATGGAGGTCAAACAGCAGACTTGATTTTCAGAGGGGGACATCATATGGGTTGAATATTCGAGAGTGGGTTTAATATGACAGCAAGGTTCTCAATAGTGTAAGTATCCAGGTAGTTTGAGTACCAATACAGGCGAGAAAAGAGAGCAATTTTAATGGTTTTATACTTCACAAAATATATAATGAATTAATATACATTATTAAATTTTATGGAAAAGGAACTAATCATTGCAGAAAGTATTTTCAATTAAAGTTGGATTTTGTTGTTGATTTAAATTTAATCTTGTTTGGTAATTGTGATTTTGCGTTCAGAATGTTCCTGGAAATGATGATAACTAACATTTTGGCATAAAGGTGTGGCTTATTTCTTTGTTGCTTTTTATTCCGTTTGGATATAGGGTGGCTATTTCTATATTTAGTTGGACTAAGTTGTAAGGTTATGTTGTAGTGTGTGTTTAATCTTCCATATATGGTGATAACGAACGTGTAATAAAATTTTGGTATTTAGTGACTTCAGTAAAGTTGTCGAAAGGTTATGTTGAATTATTTTGTTGAAAAAGAAGGTTTCACAATTTGTTTAATTAAGTGGACATCTTATTTAATAATTTATGTTAGTTTGCTGTAGGGCTCTGAAACTGGAGGTTGTTGTGATTAAGATCAGTTTTTAAAGTTTTAATGGTTGCTTTCTATTTAAATGAGGTAGGGAATACTGCTGGACGTAGGTTGGCTAGGGGTACGTTTTTTAATCTTCCGTGTTTTGAATTGGCTATTTTCAAATATCGGTAAAGACCAAGTGTATGTTTGAATATGGGATTGTTTGAGTTTTGTTAGTTTCTTGTGATACGATGTGTTTAAGTTCTGGGTTCTTAGGCGTTGCTCGAAATTAAAATTTCTGGTTCTGGTTGTTATGTTGCGTATTCTATAGATGTGTGTAACTTGTTAGGGAAGTTACTTTAATTTCAGTATACTTATCAGCATTGTATACTTTATTGAAAATATTATTCAATGTGCATAGATTTCTTGTTTAAAAGGAATGAGGGCTATGCGGATTTGTTGTAAAATGAAATATTTTTCATTGTGTCTGTATTGACGTGGTCAATATTAAAAGCGCTGGTAAATGTATTTTCGGAGGGGTGCAGAAAGTGTCTGCCGGAAACTTGATAATTACAATTTCATGGGTTTTTGTAAATTTCTGAATGTTTCATTTATTTCGAGCTGCAGGAGACGGTGTTTTTTTTTGGTGTGGAGTTCTGGGTCAGTAACGGAAATATTTTGTATATTTCTCTTTAAAACTTGTAAATTCTTAAGATTCAGTTATATTTTTCAGAAGGGGTTAAGGACATTAGGATATATTCTTTATGGATTACAGATTTTTTAAGGGGATATTAGGAATGATGAGTTTTTTGTTAGTATTCATTATGGAGTAAGTATGTAGACGAGACGTGTAGCTATAGCACTAAACATGTTCATTGTATTTAGGGGTGATCCACAAAGAATAAGAGACACGATACTTTTCAAAGGGTTTTTACTTGAGTGGGATTTTCGGCGGCTGTTGGTCGAAACTAAACTTTTACCGGTTATGATTTATCAGTATTTGTATTGTTAGAGGAGTCGGGTTATGTGGTTACAGAATGGCTATTTTCCATTGTTCTGGGCTAAGCTTGTAATCTTGACAGGGCTTTGTATGTTGCGTGAAATTATGTATTTGCGAAATGTAATATAAATTGTTTTCAGCTTATAATAATTAAATGACAGTTAGTGTAACTGTGCTTCCAGTTAGATTTTTGTTTTCAATATCTAGTAAGTTCCATTCTGCGTCAGCTGCAGGAGAAGACAATAAATGTGTTTTTTTTAGTGCTTTAGTATTCTCGGAAATCGGACAATTAGTTTTTGTGTTAAATACTCGGACAATTATGTATTTCAGAACTCGTAAAATTATATTTAAAGCAAGTTGGTGCTTTTTGGCATTGATGATGCTCACGGGTTTCAGGACATGTTTTCCTCGGATTACTATAAATTTTCTCTCAATTATATTTTGATAATTAGGGCAGGACTTCTTGTATATCTGGACTTTGGAACGATCTGAAGTAAGTGGACTTGACTTCAGCTTGACTATGCATAGCTTTTTAAAGTTGAAACTAAAATGTTTGAAGGTATCCTTTTAGGAAGGTGTTATTTTTGTTTTTATCGCAGGCCTACGATTTGGGGATTATTGTTAGGATACGGAATATAATATTGATTAAAACGATATGAGTTGCGCAATATTTTCTTGATTTCGGATTTCGATCAATTGTCGGACTTCTGCAATTATGTTTCTTTTTTTTGGCTTCCACTTCTTTATTAAACATCAGAGCTTTGGGGTAGCTTCCACTTCTTTATTTTTATTTAAACATCGGAGCTTATCAGGCTTCACTTTACATTTCATGTGTGCATGACTACATTATATTATATTTATGATTTATCAGGGTTTGGGCTTGTTTTTACGTTTAATCATGCACTGTTTCTAAATATTACTGTTGACTGCGAGCTTGATAGAACATATTTCGGTCAATATTATGTCTCTGTAAGAACTGAAATTGTAGATTTGAAGTTTTATAGATTTTACTTCACGGGTAAAACATATAGACGTTTTTCTTTAGAAGTGTTTTATTTTTTCTATTATTATTATTTGTTTTTTAATTTTATGGTTTTGTGTAATGTGAAGACAGGATTGTGTTCCTCTAGATATCAGACTTAAAATTAGGGAACGTGAAATATACTTTTTTAATTAATTTAGGGGATTTTGCTTGGACAGGATACGGAGTTGTGTTTTATCTTTCATAAATTTTTTAAGTACATTGACTGTACTTTAACAAAGGTTGGTTTTCACGTAAATCGGACTAAAAGTGAGGGAACGGTATATATTTTCAGAGATTTGAGGGTTTTAAACTTCTAATTAATATTGCTTCTATTTCCTGTAACCGGACTTGTATATTTTTTGTTTTTAGTATATTTAGTTAATTTACTATCAAAGGACAATTCTTGTTAGACAAATTTTCATGTGTGCACTTCATTTTCATTTTGTTTCGTCGAAGCGATATATGCTACAGTACTTTAGATCTGGACAAAGTTGTATTTATGATGTAGACTGAGAGCCGGATAGAACATATTTTATTTGATTATTTGTGTCTGTTAGGATTGGAATTGTATATTTTAAGAAAACTATTTGTGTCTTTTAAACGTGAATAAGCTGAGAGTTGAAATATTTTCAATTTTTACATAATTGAAACTGCTGAATGTTACATTATTAATTCAGGGCTTTCTCATTTTTGTTTTTAAAGATTTAAATGTAAACGGTATTGTATAATATAGAATTATATATTATTCCAGATTCTTTGTAGGATCTCAGTAAATAGATTTTATTTGGTTTTTTGTTATCGTCAACATTTGTAATTTTTCGGTATTACTAGTAGAAAAAGAATGTCTTGTGTTCCATTCTGTTTCTTTTCGATCTAGGTTTCAATAATGCTGTAGAATTTTCAATTTTTGTTGATGTTCATAGCTAATCAGGAGGCTTATTTTCTTTTGAGTTTTCCTGTAATGTTTGTATTTTATGAGGGCAATAGTGGGAGATGTGACCAGGAGTGTCACAGACATAGCAAATTTGAGCTTGAAGTCTGGTAGGACAGTATTAAACTACGTGATCAGGAGATTTGCAGTAATAACACAAGCTATTGTTAGGGTATGGATCGTATGTCGGAATAATTTTAAATTCGAGTAATGGTAGACACAAGTGAAGTATGCGGGAAATATTTGGTATTTCTTCATGAGAAATTTTGTGATTATTAATGTTCATATTTAAATTTGTTTCTAGTTCGTTTCGAATTAACTGCATTATTTTACTTTTAATGAGACCGGGAAGTTCGCTAAAGGTTTCAACATTAGTGATATTGAATAATATAGTTTTTTGTGGGTTTTGTGGAGTCTGAGACATTTTGATCAAATATATATATTTTGTATGAAGTAACCTTAAGTTGAACTGTGTAAATTTTGAAACGTTCAATAAAGCAAGTGTTTGTTTGAATTTTGAAATGGAGCTTTATAATTTGAATATACGGATAGTTGAATTTTGGAATTTGAGATGTTTTGAAATACTATTATGTTGACAAGATGATGCTTTTGGAATGGTTTTAAATAAGTAATTTTCTGTATACCTTTTGTTGAGTTTGCAGATAAAAAAGGTTGTCAAAATTCTTGGCTTCGGAACAGGTAATTTGTGATGTTTGTTCTCTATTTTTTTTTTATGTTTGTTTTTTGCGCAAAACAGTAGCTTCCTGAGTTAAAGGATAACGGAACAGCACAGCTTCAAAATTCAGCTTTCAGGAGAGTTTTTTATAGTTTTAGGTTTTCTTTTGTTGATTTCAGGAGTAGCACATTGATAATAAAAATGTTTTTGTTTGTATGGTGAGTGTTTTCATATTGTTAAAAATGTGTGTACAATGTTAACAATGAAAAGTGACTTTTCGTAAATTATTTTTCCTAATTTTGAAAAAAAAGGACTTTTATTTTACAGGAAGGGTGATGTAGCTTGGAAATTTTTATAAGTTTTGAGAACTCGGGGCAATGCGAGAGATACTTTGTTTAACAGAGGATTCGAATAGCACCTCCACCATGTAAGGGGTGTTGTACATAAGTGTACAACGATCGCTATCGTATCAGTACTTTATGAATGTGTTGCTCCCACCAAGAATAAATGGTGTAGCCTCGTTATACTTTACTAAAGATGTACAGAAATAATAGCGAGGGAAAACGTTAGTTTTCCTGAGCGAGAAATAAGTTTAACAATTTTGAGTTTATTAAGTGAAAGTTCGAATGGTGAGTGTTACTGTTGATACAGACGTAAACGGTGATACGAGAAGCCTAGGCCGAAGTGGCCGGCTGGAGTCTGTTTAGTGACAAGTGATGATACAATCCATTGTCCAGACAACACTGGTAAGTTAGGACGAGGAATCGGGTTTAAATAGGAGAACGAAGAAAGAAGGATGAGGAGCGAGAAAGCGTAAGCGACGTGTGCGCCGACTGACGAAACATGTAATATAATAGATTAACATATTGTCCATAAGAACTATGGTTAACCAGATTTTTCATAAAAGGGAAAGGACAGGTGTATGGGTCTCATACGGAGAAGGTGGTTTAACGACTCGGTGCGGGAGAAGTTTATAGTCTAAAGCGGGAATTGGAAAGGCAATATTTATATAAGAAATATTGGGAGTGCAAATATTGCGAATGCAAAAAGTATAATATTTGCATACACTGAACAAACGTGGAAACGTAAATAATGAGGAATCTGTGAGATTCTCACAGTGATTTGGGGTGAGCGATGCTCAACAGGAACGAGGGAGAAATCTGTGTAAAGGATAGCGTGATTTGAGTTAAGCGGTGCTTGACAGGACGAGAATAGGAATAATCAATAGTAACATGTATCTGTATGCTTATAGATACTTACACTACGGACCTATGGTGTGTTTTAAGGATTAAGCTAGTGATAACGCATACTAAACTGATAACCAATAAGATTTTAAACTTAAAATTTTGTGCTTTTCGATTTTATTTCCGGCGAACCCATAGAAGGGTAAAATCGTGTAAGAAGGTATTTTAATTGCCAATGATTCAATTTAACAGTACATGTGCACATTTCAAACCAAAATCCTAATTAACTCTGAATTTCAAAATTTGAAGTTATCTTTAAATTTTTGGTTTCAATGTTTTTAAAGTTGTGTGCACATGAATTTTCTTCAGCCTGAGCTATGCATAGTGGTCAAAATGGTCTGGTCTGGTCCTGATTTCATGGTCTGGTCTGGTCCAACCTCAACGAACCAGATCAGATTGTCAGGTCCGGCCGTCGGACCAGACCAGACCAGACCAGACCATTTCGGACCAGGAAATCTCCGAGAAAAACAAAACCTTGGACATTTGACTTTTTTGACATTTTTTTGGCGCGGAATTTATAAAAACAAATATTGTGCAAATTAAAAACAGTTGTTAAAAAAATATGTTATTTAATAATATATAAATTACATACATAAAATTTATTGAAAAAGTAGTGCAAGTGTGGAAACAAATTATTGAACTCAACGATTTTTTTCAAATGATTTTTGGTCAAGCTTGTCTTTCAACGCCAGGAACTGATCACCTTTAGGGAGTGATTCCTTCTAGGCGTGTCCCTTGTAACAATAGCCTTTTCAAAAAAAAAGCAAATAGAACATTTTGAAATTTTTTAAATCATGCGAATAGAAGATCTTTTAGTTTTCAAATACAAAGAAATATAACGTTTTGAATTACAAAAACAAGTAAATCTAACTTTTAGCCCATTTAAAAAGACATGCAAATAAAACATTCTACACTTTTAAAAAACTTGTAAATCATTTTGGGCTTTTTATTACCATGTAAAAGAACTTTTTGCACATTTAAAATACACCTATTTAGAACATTTTGGACTTTTTAAAAATATGTTAATAGGACATTTGAGACTTTTAAAAAACATGTAAATATGACATTTTGCACTTTTAAAAAACATCTAATTAAAACATTTTGGACATTTCAAAAATATGCAACTAGGAAATTTTACACGTTTTAAAACATGTAAATGGAACATTTTGTACCTTTAAAAATCATAAGCATGTGTAATACACATGTGTAAATTGTTCTATTACCTTGCTTTCAAAAGTTCAAAACGTTCTATTTGCGTGATTTTAAAAAGTCAAAAATGTTCTATTCGCTTGTTTTTCAAAGAATTTGGTCATAAATATAGAGATACAAGCATCAAGATGCTTCCTTCAAGCTGCAAAACATTCTTACTCTCTGCTTTGAAAAATTGGAAATTGCTCCATGTACATGCTTTGAGTGACATGATACTTTTAGTTGTTTTGCAGATAGTGGATTTTGTTTTTAGCTAAAAATGAACATGAGTCCTTTTGATACTTCCCGTAATTTATAAAAGTAAAATTTCTTTCAATGAAAACATTATGCCAATGCAATATAACGAATTAGTTTGCACAGCCAACAATGCAATGCAAGCCTAAGCTCAATTATTTGGTTTTATAATGGCGTAGATAGAACATTCTGCAGTTATGGAAAGCTTTTAAATGAGTTACGTGAAGTACGACAGCTCATTAGAGCACATTTGAGAATTATTGATAATTTCATAATTTACACAGGTAGGTACCTGTGATTACCTTAATTTTCCATAGTTACGTTAATGGAAAAAATCAGAATTTGAAATTTCGACCATTTTTGAAATTACAAAAAAAATTATTTTGTCGAAAAAATTTTCGAGTGCGCAGCATGTTGTTAAGTGATTTCTAGTTTTTTACGATGCTCTTTTCGAAAAAAAATATTAAATTGAAAAACTAGAAAACACATTGAAAAGGTTTGCTCGTAAGATATTTTATATAAATAATAACCTATCATAGATTTAAGACGTAGATTTTGTGATTAGATGTTTATAAGTTTCATATACGAAAAATTTACGGACCGTTTTAAATACCTATATTACACAAATTGCGGCAATTCCATCTATGACAGCACCTTAATTAAATAATATATGTTTACGCAATTATAAAAAATATGAATTTAGGCCAATTTTTTCGTTTAGCAAACTCCGCAAAGGTATTTGAAATAATATTTAAACTTAGAAAAAATAATCAAACTTAATAGGTCCTTCTAATTATTATTACAATCCTTTGATTACGTCTTAAACCTGTAAGCCATGCAATTAAAAATGCTAAAAGCTTACGCCACATTAAGCTATTTATTAAAACCTTATAGCTCATAGCAATTATTTGCAAAATAGGAAAATAATTACAATTTAAGGAATGTAAAAATTCCAGAAACTTTCATTCACAGAATAAAAATCCCCAAAGCAACAGCCAAACATGTCAAGGCACGTAATAGAGGAGCTCGTTAGAAAAGTTAAAAACGAATATACTGAATAAAACAATTACTATATTGTAAAAAATATCAAAATGAATTCAGTACAGCCTCTACAAAACAATTCCAAAAACAATAAACAGAGCATCTTACAGACTCAGAATTGTATTTTCTATCTTGCTAAAAGCTACAGCTACGTCAGTTTTCTCTGCGCTCACCCTTTTAAGTGGAACAGTAAAACTCAGCGTCCTGAATTAGTCACCAGCAAGAAGCGCCTTATTCTATGGCGACTAAACATATTCGCCTGCTCTGTGTACTACGTATTTCTGGTATGGCGCTGCGTTCAGGTCCAGTTGTTAAGCGATATCCCAGAAAACAGAATTCTCAAGATTTACATGACTTTCATCACTGTCTTGTTCACGCTTTTACCGTGCAATCATTTTTTGATTAGCTGGAAGCGACAAGAAATTCCTGATTTCACGAGTCAGTTCATGCAGTTTATGGCTCAGTTTGAAGGTAATAAGGCTTTAACATGGGTCAAGTATTCTAAAAAAGGAATACTTAATAATTTTTCTCATAACGTTGTTTTATTACAGACCAATTTATTAAGAAAACTACGCAGTTGCCAGTGATTATCTGGCTGTTAGAAAAACTACTCCAACTATGTTTCTATGGATTAAATATAAATGCATTGTTCATGATCGTATTCACAATGGTGTACCCAACGTCACCCGACAACCTATTTAGCATGTGTGACGAGAATGTTTGGGGGTTGGGCATCGCTGTCAAAATGATTCTCATTGCTGCATCGTCTACATTTCAAGGTTTCGTCGCCTTGAATTTAGCGGCAACATGCATTCTTCTTATGTTCAGCGCAAGTTCAACTCTATTCCCATCATTAGTAGCCCTTTCGGAACTAAAGTAAGTTTTTCTATAGCTATAGCATTACCTTGTCTATGCTTCAGAATAATAGCTTCGTGAATCTTTGAAATACTTTGCAAAGCGAAATTTCTTAAAAAATAATTGTTTTTATAATGATATTTTAATTTGTTTTGTCCAGCTGCAATACGTCAAAATGGACACATGAAAATCTACAGCGACCAGAGGCAATTGTACAAGTGTACCGAGGCCTACAAGTCCTAAATCAATGGGGAAATCAAATTTTTACTTTTGGCATGATGTACAACAAAGTTCTCATCATATTTATAACTGTCTACTCTGCATACGGGGCTCTACGATTCGGTGGTTTATTAGCTCTATTTTTAGGATTTACTGGGTTTAATGCATTTGCTTGGCTTGTGACACTTTTCAGAGCTATGGGTGAGTATGATTCTCGCTCAAAGGTATTAGTGAGCAATTGGAAGACATCAATTTTGAGGAATCAAGCTGGGCAAATAGTGCGCATGCGTAGAGACAACCGCAATGCCGTTGACTGGAAGGCTATGCGTCCTGTGAGGTTCACTGTCATGGGTATGTACGGAGTGGACAAACCACTTGTGCTTACAATATGCCAATTTATACTCGAGTCGCTTGTGGATCTTTTGATAGTTAGTTCTTAAGATATCTAGTAGCCACATTTTGTGAGTTTCGAAACAGTAGCTTAATCGTAGGCCTATCAATATTGTATAACTCTGATTGTTCACTGAAGCACTTAACTGTATAAATGCCAAGATAGCAATTTAAAATGTTTAAACTTATTTAAACTAAAAACAAAGTTGAGTATGTTAAATACATATAAATGCCTTTTATTAAAGTAATTAAAAGTTATTATTTGTTAGTTTAAATTAGGTCAAATCAGTAATTAAAGTAGTATACAAAACAATTATATTATAGTGCATAAATTATATTTTGAATTATATGATTCCAAGCTCTTCTTACATTAGTTCCTAAGTCACAAAAACTACTTACCTAGTAATATAGAACACTTTAATTGTAATGGCAAAATACTCACTACCCTGGCCTATCATAGTAGAAGTTGCTTAGGAAATAATTATGGGACATAATAAAAATTAAAAAATATCACAAATAAAATAAGTATGTAGTATTATTTGGAATTTTTTCAATTAAATTATATTAGGGGAAGTGGCAATTTCTGATAGAATGAATTTTGTATTTTTATATATTCAATGAATATCCCAGTGTAGTGTCTTATTGGAATTATTAGTTTTTTATTCATCCCAGCTTAAGAAGTAAAGTAGCAACGTTAGGGATATTCATTAAATGATGTCACACAAGTTATCTCTATGTTAGGACACACTCACCATTATGTAATCATTTAAGCATTACATAAATATAGCTATCTTTAACATAGCATGTAAAAAGTACCCGAATATTTCCATCTGTCTTATTAATAAAATCATTTATGGGCAATCGCATAAATGTATTGTCAACTTTTTTAAATTAACCATCCGTTTTGAGGGGCCTCGACTTGAACCAAATTCAATCAAAACCAGCGCCATTTTTCATGAAAAATCTTGTGTGCAACTTAGCCAGCGAAAATTATACGCGCATTACCACCATTGAAGGAAAATCAAACCCCATAAAATTTCAGCGTGGTGTCATGTAAGGAAGCCCAATATCTCTTTTTTTATTTAACGTTGCAATTGACCCTATGATATATTATGACCTGAGTGAAAAAGAGGTCACTGACAAATTTGGTTTCTCCCTGCACCCATTAAATGAGAAGGTCTCTAATGCTGAATTTGCTGATGACACTGGAATGTTTGGAAGTTCAAGACATGCAGCAGTTGAGCTTTACCAGCAGAGCACAAAATCGTTAGCTCTTATTGGCTTTCGCATGAACCCAACTAAAAGTGCAGCTATTAGCATAGTGAAGGGGAATTTATGCCAGGATTCACTTCAAGTAGGACCAAACGAGTTCATTAATTGTATTAGACCCGAAGATACAGTTAAATATTTAGGAGTCATCTTTAATGATTGTATACTTTTTGACGAGCACAAGGTTTTAAAAAAGTTTGGAGATGGAAAAATCCGCATGCTTGGATTTCTTGAACGTACCAATTGAAGTAACGCAAAATTTAATGGAATGCAAAGGCAAAAAACGTAAGTTTATTTGTGAACACTTAAGAAGTCTGGAATATGATAACTGGTGTAAGTTACCACAAAAAGGACAAGGTGTAATTTAATTTCGAGAATGTCCGTATGCTAATAAGTGGGTTCATTCCAAAAATGGACTTTCTTTAAGGGAATGGACCACTGCAATTAAGATGGTTGGAAATTTTTTACCAGTGAACGCAATCTCTCGACCTGATCAAGGATCCCTTTACTGCCGTCATGGCTGCAAAGAGATTGAAACGATAGGACATATCCTTGGAAGGTGTCCGCGTGGAGAGCTGATTCGTAATAACCGACATCATGCAGTTCGCCGGTTACTTGCTGAAGCAATGCAAAAACTAGGATGGAAAGTTCTTTAGGAAGTCGAATGTACTGGAGACGGTTCAAGGCGTGTGGATATTATTGCTTACAATTTAGCAACTTAGATAGGAATTATACTCGATCCTACTGTTCGTATGGAACAGAACGATATTAATCAATCTGAGGCTGTAAATCAAGAAAAAAAGGGCATCTATGACCCGTGCATTCCATACTTCAAACAGAAATTGGGACTTTCTGAAATTCAAGCGTTAGGGCTGTATATTGGGGCACAAGAAACAATTTCTAAATTTTTCCTCAACTTTATGAAAACTCAATGTCTTCCTTCTACGTTAATTGAAGACATTGTTATTTCCGTTTTGAAGAAATCAGTTCAAATATGTGTGCATCATTTATTTTCTTCTTTACCAACTGATTAATTTCTAAACTACATTTTTAATTATAATAACATCCATGAATTATACATCACAAAATTATGTAACGTATACTAAGTCATTTGGGCTATCGTCGTTGGACGACAGTGTCAAGTTTATCTTAATAAATTTGTCTTTCTCTAGTTATACAAAGTATGATCTCCTACTCTTACGCATGAAATTATTGTAGTTATAGTAAGTTACTTTATACCGATTTTGGAACGTCATTACATGAAAGCTATTAACAAAGCAGCAACATTTCGCGCTACAAAATCACAAAAAATGAGTGTTGACACCCTTTCCATGCTGTGAAACCCACCAACTTTAACTCCAATGTTGTAGATTGATTTGAGTTCGCAGACCATTTCATGTGTAAATTGGTGGTGATGTCTTTGCAAAATCATCGAATTCTTCAATTTCATTTTGCGGTCAAACTCATTTGACAACCGTAATGTTACTAAAATGCTGCTTTTGTACTCGTGGACTAGTTTTGGAATGCTAAACGCTTTCTCATACATAATTGCATAGAACAGTATACAGTAAACTCCAGCATACGCATTGATTCCGGCGACGAGAGGATGCTCCTGGTGACATTTTATCCCAAAGAACAATCCATTAATTGACATTGATATCAGAATGATTTTCAAACCAAAAATCAAATTAGAGTGACTCTGGTTGAACATGTTCACTAGGATTTGAATTTGTCGACATTCTTGAACTGCGTATCTGATTTTGTATCTTCCGCTTTTAGCAGAGCTAATCTGGCAGCTGTTATACAAAAATAATTTTAAAATTAAATAGACTTTATAGGTAATTGGAATAATAACCATTGAAACTTGTTTAAAGAATTCAAGATATAGCCTGCATATATTTTTAAAGCACCCCACAATACACTGAAACATTTTAATGTAAAAAGGCTTTTAAATTCACCGTTTTCTACCTTGTAAAACTATGGAAACAAAGCATTTTGCGCTTTTCAAAAATATGCAATTCGAACGATTTGCACTTTTTCCATAACATGCAAATAAAACATTTTACACTTTTCAAAAACATGCAAATGAAACATTTTGCAATTCTCAAAAACATGCAAATGAAACGTTTTGTGCTTTTCAAAAACATGTAAATAAAACATTTTTGCACTTTATAAAAACATGCAAATGAAAAATTTCGTACTTTCCAAAAACATTCAAATAGAACATTTTTGCACTTTTCAAAAACATGCAAATGAAAAATTTCGTACTTTCCAAAAACATTCAAATAGAACATTTTGCACTATTCAAAAAAATGCAAATAAAACATTTTTGTGCTTTTCAAAAACATGCAAATGAAACATTTTGCGCTTTTTAAATACATGCAAATAAAAAATTTTTGTGCTTTTCAAAAACATGCAAATGACACATTTTGCGCTTTTTAAAACATGCAAATAAAACATTTCAAGCCCTATTATCTCATAATCTAACCTCATTATTGTGTTTCTTCCAAATCTAAGTTTTTCAGTAGTATTGCAAAGGAATGATAGTTGAATGTAGTCATAAATGTAGGCGTTAGCTACTGCAATGAACAACGTGATGCATTTAATAAAACAGAATATTGCATAGGCAAACGGTGTTTTCTGATTTTCCTGTAACACCTGGTAATACAGTTGCGGTCTTGTAGAATCACTCAGCGTAAACCATGCGACTCCTAAATAAATCACGCTCCATATGTGCGATAGAAAACGCATGAGCAAATCTTGAAATGAACAATTTTGGAACTTAAATTCCTTTCGCTGTGACTCAGCCACTGTCGCTCTTGTCATCCCATTCCAGACAATAATGAGGTCGTTTAAGCGTCCACGATACTCAAAGAGTATGTAGGACACAATGCCAAAAAAAGTGCAAAACATCAAATGGATTGAGAGGTGACTCCAATTAAACGTTTCCATTGGCAGCAGTATCTCTTGCCCAAAGCGCCAAATTATGTACAGTGTACATACCACAAGCAGGGTGAAGTACGCCTGCGCCACGAACCGTTTCCAAGCCGAAGAATGCCTGTGAATATTGCCAGTCTTAGAGTCAAAACCAAATGGGACAATGCAAAATTTTGACAAGAGCTTAATCGTCTTAAAGTTTGCTTTGGTGTGCCAAATTGCCATTTTTAAGTTTGCAAGAACTAATTTGACAACAATTAATAAATTGTTGCCAAATTCTAAAGGCTTTTTACAAGATTTCCAAGAAGACTATTGAATTAAAAAATGTCCCTTTTTCTAAAAATCTAGTTCCACCCAAAAACAGTTTTTACTTTGTGAGCTACCACAGTTTAAGTAAGTTTGAACTATACGAGGCTTTGTATCAGTACCCAGTGACGATGTTAAGTTGAATTGACGCACTCGTTTTTAATTATTTTATTTACCTAAGAAAATAGTAGTAATTATTTTCCGAACTGTACTTTTCCTAACTCAAGTTTAATATTTGGCCAGGAAATATACGAAGCTAATAATTGTGATGACAATTGGAGATTAAAGCACGAAATTAGTTTAATATAGGATAATACTGTAAATAAATTAATTCTAAAACAATCTTCTCGTAGCAATTATGCAGTTTTGGGCTCAATTTAACTAATTAGTTTACTAAGCAATTGCTATGTAAGATTTGAGTGTGTTTATTTCTTTGTCAGTTTTCCTGGTCGTATATTTCATCTATTTGTTGGTTGAGGAGTTGTTGGCAAAAACAAGGCAAGTCCATTGGTCGAAACTTGAAGGACCGTCTATTACCGTTCTACAATTATTATGGCGTTATGGGATTAATATCCATGACATGACATGCTTAAGACATTTTACTACGTAGCATCAGGGCTAAACAGAGATTTATTGAAAAACAAAGCTTTGTATGTAGTCAACGTTAAGCAGGTGTTTGTAAACAAAATTTACGAATAAAAATGTAATTAGCCATCAAACTATGAAAACACTTGAATACCATAGTAAAAACTAAATGTTTTAAGAAAAATTATCCTGTTTTGCCGAAAATTAAATTTCGACGCTGTTTTGGTGACCATTAACATATCGTCTGCAAAGAACTGAAATGAGTCATGTCCATTCCAGGCAAAAAACATTATCAACTATCTGTAAAAATATTCAAATATGTTATGAGAGCATTTAAATAAGAACATTTTGAGCTTTGCAAGAATATGTAAATAAAACATTTTAAACTTTTTAAAAACACAGAATTAAAATATTTTGCATCTTTTCAAAAACATGAAATTAAAACATTTTGCACATTTCAAAAACATGGAGCTAAAACATTTTGCACGTTTTTAAAAACATGGAATTAGAAATTTTTACACGTTTTCAAAAACATGTAAATAGAACAGGCTAGACTTAATTAACTTTACCGGCATGCTTTGCATTTGGTTTTTATGACATGACATCATTTTGATTCTAGCCTAAATTAGATATGGGCCATTTTGGTTCTTCACAGACGATAAACATTTTAGCACAGCAACATATATGTGCAAATAGTAATTACACGTAACGGACATGACATTATGATTCTATGTAGTAACAAAAACAGGATTGCCTTGTTTTGGAAAACAAAGTTCCGCATTTATCTATCCTTGTGGAAACAGGAAACATTTATGTTGTTATGTAAGGCAATACTATTTTGAAATCAGGGTAGATTCTGGTAAATGCGGTGGTTGTGTCACTCTATCATCTCAAGTCGAAGCAGAATAAGCAAAAAATGTATAAAGTTTAATATACTACATTCTACATTTATAATAACATGACAAATGATTTTTGGTGAAATGTTTTGGGACTAAAAATGCAATAAAAGCCGAATATGCATAACGTAACAAATTCATTAGTTAAAATGACCAGTCTTTTGCTATAAAAATTTGTTTTACTAGGACTGGGTATCACAAATTAATTTAGACAAAAAGTTTGTCAAAAATGTACTATTTACAAGACCTTTCCCTAATAAATAATTATTGTTAATTTACTGACGTAACTTGAACCAGTTCACTCAGGACTTTAGAAATATAATTCTTAGTTACCTAAAAAATAAGCAGATTACAGTTATTGACTCTTATAATACAAAATAATTAACTTTAATTCCATGAATTAAATGAAAGATGAAATGATTGATAAAAAGACAATCGGCACAGAAAAATATTTGTATTTTATACAATTACATTTTTTTATGGTGGAAAGTTTCAGACATAGTTTATTTAAAACGTAATTATAATTATGAAATAAACACATGTCTATTAAGCCTCTGGATTGCACTTGACTTGATGCGTGGAAAAACTTTTATGTTCCCTTTAGCATAATGACATGAGCTAACAAAAGTTACACAAAACTCATTTAATAATATTTATTTCCTAAAATTATTACTTAAAAGCTATTAACAAAGCAGCCACATTTCTTGCTACAAAATCACAGAAAATTAGTGTGGACATCCTCTCCATGGTATGAAACCCACCAACTTTAACCCCAATGTTATGGATTGATTTAATTTGGCAGACCATGCCATGTGTAAATTCGGGATTTGGTTTCAAAATCATCTGGTTTCTCGATTTGATCTGAAATTCATTTGACAACCGTAATGCAACTAAAATGCTACTTTTGTACTCTTGAACTAGTTCCGGGATTCTAAACGCTTTTTCATACATAATCGCATAAAACATAATACAGACGACTCCAGAGTATGCATTGATTGCGGCGACGAGAGGATGCTCCTGGTGACATTTTATCCCAAAGAAAAGTCCATTAATTGACATTGAGATAAGCACGATTTTTAATGCAAAAATCAAATTTGAGTGACTCTGATTGAAAATGCTCACAAGGATTTGAATTTGCCGACATTCTTGAATTGCGCATTTAATTTTGTCTTTATCTTTTTTAGCAGAACCATTTTTGCAGCTGTAAAGCAAAAAAATAAATTTTGAGGTAGTTTTAAGGATTTTTTGTAGATAAGTTGACAAAAGTACAAAAGTAATAATTATAGCGAAGCGCAGGGCCGGACAGTGCAGTCAGAGCAGGTAGCCTTCACAGCCTTAAATCTCAAAAAATAATTATGTAAATGGAACAGTTTTTACTTTTTAAAAACATGTAAATAAAATATTTTACCGTTTTTAGGAACAAGTTGAAAAAAAATATTTTGTCCTTTTCAAAAACATGTAAATAAAATATTTTGCAGTTTTCAAAAACATGCATATTAAAAATTTTGCTTTTTCAAAAACAGTTAAATAAAACATTTTGCATTTTTTAAAAACATGTAAATAAAATATTTTCCACTTTTAATAAACACATATAAATAGAACATTTTGCACTTTTCAAAAACATTTAAATCGAACATTTTGCACTTTTCAAAATCATGTAAGTAAAATATTTTCCACTTTTAATAAACATATAAATAGAACATTCTGCACTTTTCAAAAACATGTAAATAGAACATTTTGTATTTTTCTAAAACATTTAAATCGAACATTTTGCACTTTTCAAAATCATGTAAATAAAATATTTTGCCATTTTCAAAAACATGCGTACTGAACATTGAGCTCTTTCTAAAACTTGAAAATGAAATTATTTGCGATTTTTAAAAAAATGCTAATAGAATGTTTTGGTTTATCATGGAAAAATTTCCGTAAAATCCTATTGGTGGTTTGCATATGAAAAAAAGTTAATGCCTAAAAGCAAATCCTTCGTCCGGCCCTGGCAAAGTGTTTAAAAAACTGACTGCTTCTGCGGACTCACGAAATTTATAACAACAATTTATTACCCTACTAATGCGATCTTTCCAGTTGTGAGTCGTTCTGCAGTGTTGCAAAGAAATGAGAGTTGAATATAGTCATAAATGTAGCAGTTAGATACTGCAATAAACATCATAAAACATTCGATACCACAAAATATAGCATAGGAAAACGGTGTTTTGTGATTTTCTTGTAACACCTGGTAATACAATTGGGGTCGGGTAGAATCGCTCAGTGTAAACCATGCGATTCCGACATAAATACTACCCCAGGTATGCGTCAAAAATTGCAGAAGCAAGTCTTGAAAAGTACACTTTCGGAAATTAAATTTCCGTCGTTGTGGTGACTCAGTCAGAGCAGAGTTTTTTGTCATCCCATTCCAGACAATAATGAGGTCGTTTACGTGTTGACGATACTCACAAAGAAGGACGGAAACTATGCCGAAAACCATGCAAAACATCAAATGTATTGAGAGGTGACTCCAATTAAACGTTTCAAATGGTAACCACATTTGCTGCCCAAATCTCCAAATTATATAAAGTGTACTTAACACGAGTAACGCAAAGTACAACTGTGCCAGGGCTCGCTTCCAAGCGGAGGAAAACCTTCGAATATTTCCCGTTTTCGGATCAAAATCAAACGGGATAATACACAATCGGGACAGGAGTTTGATTGCCGTACGGTTTTCTTTAGTGTGCCAAATTGCCATTTTGTAAAGTCTGTGTAGTTCAGTTATTTATTTTAGTAATTAGTAAAGAATGTTGTCGGATTTTAAAGTCCAAGTGTTACGTTTTCTACACAAGCTTTTAAAGAATTAAAAATTGCTAAAAAAAGTTATTTTTGCTAAAAAAACGAGTTTGACAGGAGGCTATAGATGACACTTCGTGAGCTGCAATAGTTTAAATAGGTTTCAGCTGGGTATGGTTTCGTACGTAGTTAAGGTGCTGAGTTGAAGTGAATAGCCCGCTCGTAGCCATTTGTTTTTCGTTGGGAAATAATATTTATTATTTTGAGAACTTTAGTTGCTTTAATTTGGTTCTGTAATTTTCGTAGTTAATAGAAAACTCTAATTAAATAATTACTAGGTAATAATGGCGAACAAGAGTCTGAATAATAACGAGAAAATTGAAAGAAAGTAATTCTACCAAGAATTGTTTTCTCGTAGTACTTTGGTAGTTCACAAATGGGTATTTTTTGTAAAATGCAGCCATTTGACCTTGTAGTGGAAAATATGTAAATGTTTTGAAATTTTTCCAACAACTTTTTTTATAAACTAGATTTCTATCGTACGTATTCATTAGTTTATTTTTTTGTGTGTAAAAAATTGAGCAGGTGATATATGCTATATATGCAATTTTAATGGCTGAGAATATTACATGCGTTTGTAAAGCATTAATAGATTTATGAATTTCAGTCGTAATAACTGGGTTTTTATTAATTTGCAATAAAATTGCGCACGATAGAAAAAACAGCAATGCAATTTTAAGTACAAGACTGTGTTTAAAAGCATTAAATTGTAAAAGAAACAGCATAGAACTATTTAGCGACATTTGCTATGTTTTCCTCTATGACTTTTATGAGCAATTGTAAAATATAACATTAAAATATTCCTACTTTAGACATCCTTGGCAAAGTTAAAAAACACTTTATGACTATACTTACTTGACTATTCTGGTGCATACAAAAAATTATTTAGAAATTTTAGAAACTTTTTTATATTTTCCACAACCAGGTCAAATGGCCGATATTTTCAAGAAATACCCCTTTGTAGCAGTTTTAGACTTAATTTAGTTAATTTAGTTTTGAATAAGCGCTTTTTCGATTTTAACGTATTTTCTTTGTGTGTATGTTTTAGCTTTATTTGTAGAAACAAATTAAATTAAATGTGTTAGGTCAAGCAATACAATTTATAGAAACTATCTGAAATTATAATTCACCGATATAATAAAATAATTGAAGGACATTTTAATTCTATCTTCTACGGAATATAATTTTTAATTACATTACGACTTCACGACGTAAAATAATTGATCCACACGGCACAATAATTATTATTAATTTAGTTACAAAAACAATTTAAAAGACGAAATGAATAATTGATACATTAATTATTGGCACACGAATAATAATTCCTTGCAAATTGCCTCGTGGCAGACCGATTAGGTCACATTTTATTTGAAGACTAATTTTGTAAAATGAACGAGTTATAATATGAAAATTATTGTAATATGCTCAAATGATATCATAGTATTTATTTGTTATAAGTGTAATGGTGTACATACACATCTTTATTTTTGGCAATAGCAGAATCGTGTGTTTCTAACGTTTTAAGGTTAAACTATGGCGAGTTTACTTTCGTTATCTAATGAAAATTTAATTGTGAACAATTCGACAGCGTTTTAGCAGAATGGAAAGTCGATAATGGTAATTAACATACATACCTAGGTATTTATTGTAATTATATTGATACTTAAGCTCAGTATGTGAAAACTATTTTAATAAATGGGCAAACATGGTCATTTATGGACCATTCTGCTTACCTTACCCCCCCCCCCCCTCCCCCTCCCTTTACCTGCGTAACTCAAAAGTTATTAACAAATCAGCAACATTTATTCTTGCTACGAAATCACAAAAAACTAGTGTAGACATTCTTTCCATGGTATGAAACCCACCAGCTTGAATCCTAATATTATGAATTGATTAAGTTTGGCACGCCAAATCATGTGTGAATTGCTGATATATTTTCAAAATCATCTGGTTTTTGGATTTGATTTGCAACTCGTTTGACAACCGTAATGCAACTAAAATGCTGTTTTTGTACTCTTGAACTAGTTCCGGGATTTGAAACGCTTTTTCATAAATAATCGCATAAAACATAATGCAGACGACTCCAGAGTGTGCATTGATGAAGGCAAACGAATGGATGCTCCTGGTGAAATTTTATCCCAAAAAAAACTAAATGCTGGGCCGACTTAATAATTATATACTACTAACCGCCAATGTGTGTTATCTGGGTACTGGGCCGGACAGTAGAGCTAGCACAGATAGACTTTACTGGCTTAATTAAAACAAAGTGATTGGAACAGTTTAACGTTTCTAAAGCATGCAAATGGAATATTTTGCCCATTTCAAAAACATGAAAACCCAACATTTTGTTTTGTTCAAAACAGCTTATGTATATTTAATATTTTATTTTTTATATACACTTTTCTAAAACATGCAAATAAAATATTTCGCACTTTTCAAAATTATGCAAATAAAACATTTTGCACTTTTCAAAATTATGCAAATAAAACATTTTGCACTTTTGAAAAACATGCGAATTCAACATTTTGTCCTATTCAAAACAATGCATATTGAATATTGTATGTACATTTTTCAAAACCATCCAACTAAAATATTTTACACTTTTAAAATGCGTGCAAATAAAATATATTGCACTTTTCAAAAACATGCACATTAAATATTTTGCACTTTTCGAAAACTTGCAAATAAAATATTTTGCACTTTTAAAAAAATTGCAAATAAAATATTTTGCACTTTTCAAAAACATGCACATTATATAATTTTCAATTTTCAAAAACATGCACATAAAATATTTTAAACTTTCAAAAAATTTGCAAATTAAATATTTTGCACTTTTCAAAAACATGCACATTAAACAATTAATTTGCACTTTTCAAAAGCATGCACATAAAATATTTTACACTTTCAAAAAACTTGCAAATAGAATTTTTTCATCAAATAAATTGATTTTCCAAATCAAAATGGTAGTTTTTATATGAGAACAAATTAATGCCTAAAAGTAATATCTACGTCTGGACCTGGAAAAGTGTTTGAAAAATCCAATGCTTCTTAAACTCGCGGTATTGAATATTACAAAACATTATTTACCCCATTAATGTGATCCTGCGAGCTCTAAGTCTTTCTGCGGTGTTGCAAAGGGATAAAAGCTGGATATAGTCATCAATGTAGGCGTTAGATAATGCCATTAACATTATAAAGCATTCAATACCACAAAATATGGCATACACAAACGGCGTTTGGTGATTTTCGGGTAACACCTGGACCTGGTAATACAACTGGGGTCTTGAAGAATCGCTTAGTGTGAACAATGCGATTCCAACATAAATCCCACCCCATGTATGCGCCACAAATTCCATGAGCAAGTCTTGAAAAGTGCACTCTCGGAAATTAAAGTGCCGTCGTTTTGATGACTCGGTCAGAGCAGAGATTTTCGTCATTCCATTCCAGACAATAATGAGGTCGTTCAAGTGTTAACGATACTCACAAAGTACACTGGAAACAGTGCCGAAATTCATGCAAAACATCAAATGCATTGAGAGGTGACTCCAATTAAACGTTTCAAACGGTAACCACATCTGCTGCCCAAATTGCCAAATTACGTAAAGTGCACATAACACAAGTAATGCAAAGTACAAGTTTCCAAAGGCCCGTTTCCAAGCAGAAGAAAACCTTTGAATATTTCCAGTCTTCGAGTCAAAATTAAATGGGATAATGCAAAATCGTGATAGTAGTTTGATTACCGTACGGTTTGCCTTATTGTGTAAAATAGCCATTTTTAAAAGTCCGTGTTGGTTTTTTTAAATAAAATCTTATTTCAAATATCGTCAAATTTTAAAGTCCAACTTCCTTTCCTTCTACACAAGTGTAAAAAAAATAAAAGTGACTAAAAAATGATCGTTTTTGCTGAAAACAAAAGGGTTTAAAAAAAGAAGATATAGTTGTCACTTCGTGAGCTGCGATAGTTTAAATAAGTTTTAACTGTGTAATAATGCTTTGTGCTTAGTTAAGGTGTTAAGTAGAAGTGACGACCCCGCTCAAAATCATATTTGCTTTTCTTGGTAAAATTATATTCTTTAAAGAAATGCAAATGACAAGGAGCAAGGTCGTGTTTAAAACTGCCGACTGACTACGAGGAAATAATTAAATTTGTAGAAATAATCATTTTATTTCTTGTTTTGAAAACTTTAATTGCTCTAAATTTGGCACAACTATTTTCGTAGAAAATATGAAACTACAATAGTTATATTCTAGTTAAACTAGGGCGAAGAAAATACAGAGTATAAGGGAAATAATTTGAAGAAATAAATAAATTCTATATTCATTTCCTCATAGTACTTTAAGATAGTTATGGAAATAATTCAGTTAATTTATTTTTAATTGGATGATTTACTTCGTAAGATTCTGTGTATTTCCTGTTCCTTCTTTGTTTATTAGGGAATGAAACTTTTAACTAATTTACCTTACGACTTTACGAAACAAAATAATTAATTTAAATAGCCACAATATGTGTTTGGTATTACACCGAAGTTTTGCTAGTTTAATTTTAGCCTTAAAAGATTGTTTAACTTCACAAATAGAGTGAGTTAAATACCAGTAATAATTTTGATATTTAATGTGTTTTTCAGCTGTCTACAATGTTAAACAATTAAAGCCCCCAAGCCCCCCCCCCCTCTGGATCCGCCGCTGGTGTTTTTGAATTATAAATATGAGTGTAATTTTAGGAATCATTCGACATTGACTTAGATGACTTATATCTGTATGTTATTTCTAAATAAATGGCAATTTAGTCTTGACATTCCTTATTCCGTAAATTTAATGTTCTAACATATTCTTTGATCGGGCCCAGTCAATTATCAATATGTTAATTTCTGCATTCTTTGCCAATTTAGCCTTGAACTCATGTTGGTTTTATTACTTTGGTTGTACAGTCCACGTGTACTGAAATTATTTGTATAATATTTGTTACTAGAACACATTTTTGTAATCTTTGATTCTTACAATGCGATTGACTGGTTAAATTTAAATATGCTTACTAGAACTTGAATTTGCCATCATTCTTGGACTGCGGCAGATGGGTCTTTGCTTTTCGGCTTTTAGCAGAGCAAATTTAGGACCTGTAATTATAGAATAACATGGGTTATAAATTTATTTTTACGGATTATTTTTTGAATGGCATAAATATTTTTGTAACGTGTTCGGCGGAATAAAATGTCTACATTGTTTTTCATGAAGCAAAAATTCACTAATAAACATGGGAAGTACCCCAAATTTAAAATCTGAAATAAAGCAAACGATATTGGATCATATACCACGTAGTAGAATCACTACAAAGTATATAATCATATCGGTGGAAATTGCGTATTTGCTCCACATATTGAGCAATGAACATCAAATATCACGATTATATCTCTCGGTATTTACATTAGCTTTCTCATTTTAAAAATGTATCATAGTTTTTCAATCAAAATAATAACGTTATATTTGATTAAGAGGGAAAAAATTAAAAATGGCACATACTATGTCGTGCAGTGGTCCAGTTCGTAAAGTCCAGCAGGCTTGCGACTCCTTTAGTAGACAAAACAAAATAATATTTACTAGTTGTAATTATAATCACAGCAGACAAGAGCCAATATGTCAATACTGTGTGTAAGCAGCCGTGCTTAGGTGAGCGGTTAGGACTGCAGACTGTAACGAAATTTACATTCTCAGACCCGGCTTCAATCCTCGGCCACTGCTAATCGTTTACGGCTCGGTGTTGTACGGTAAACGTCACTGGATGGTTGATTGAAACCCAATCTCCTTCGGTGCTCCTTAGTGACCACTACTTACTGTGGGGGCCTACGGAATGAGACTCCTTTACTGTGGAGGAGGGGACGGGGATAGGTGAAAGGGTACAAAGACCGAGACGATCTAACGCGGTAGCCTCCTATTTCCTCACCTACAGTGACTCGTTGAGTCTGGATGTATGAACTTCGGTTAAATCGACCCAATGAATAAATTATTATTATTATTATTATTACTGTGTGTGGGATTTATCAAGATTTACCGCTGCAAGAAACTGTACGTTTTATCATGCCTAATTAACTATGAAAACAAATAATTATGTTTTATGTATGTGATGTCATTCTGATGCAATAGAGTTATGCGCTTGATCATACGGTAGTCAGTGGTCTGATTTAATTCATGATTTTGTGTACATATTAGGCTACTGCAAAGAATGTAACTCGAGTATCGTGCATTACATCATATTGACAGCGACGGTGTGCGTTAGAGATTACATATATATAATCACTTTAAACGAGAGCATGAGGGTTTATGCACAAGTTACATAAGTTTTTTTAGAAATTTAGATGTCAGAGCGGGATTATGTATTTTTTGAATTTGTAAACGAGACCAAGTACCCATATTCGGTGCTCGTATAAACCAATAAATAAAATACAACTCTCATCTAGCTAGCAAAAGTTAGACCTTGATTTCACTAGCGACTTTAACAATTGTTAACTCTAACAACAGTTAGCTAATCACTCATTTTTACGTGAAATGTGAACTAACAATTGTTAAACTCTTAACAATGATTAAGTTTTATCAATTGTTAAAATCGATAATTAGCATTACCAATTGATAACTTAACCTGTGAAATTGCACTAACAATTGTTAAACTTTAAAATTTGAAATTTCCTGGGATCTATATCTAACAATTGTTAATTTATGTAGTAAAATCTGGACTGAAATCACGTTAACAATTGTTAAACTTCAACATTTTGAATTTTAGCGGGCACTATGGCTAACAATTTTCAATTTATGTAGTGAAATCGCACTAACCATTGATAGTTTAACAATTGGTAACTACTTGTGAAATCGCAAAGTTAACCATTGATAACTTAGCAATTGTTAACTAACAGTTGTTAAATTCGCTAGTAAAGTGAAATCAAGGTCTTACACAGCACTCATTTATTAATATTTATCTAATGCAATAATTACACAAAAGCTATTAACAAAGCAGCAACATTTCTTGCTACAAAATCACAAAAAATTAGTGTGGACATCCTCTCCATGGTGTGAAACCCACCAACTTTAACCCCAATATTATGGATTGATTTAATTTCGCAGACCATTTCATGTGTGAATTGGTAATGTCTTTTCATAATCATCTGGTTTCCTGATTTGATTTGAAATTTATCTGACAACCGTAAGGTAACTAAAATGCTGCTCTTGTACTCTTTGACTAGTTCCGGGATTCTAAAAGCTTTTTCATACATAATCACATAAAACATAATACAGACGACTCCAGAGTATGCATTAATTGAGGCAGCAAGGGGTTCCTGCTCTTTATGACATTTGATCCCAAAGAAAAATCCATTAATTGACATTGATAGAAGAACGATTTTTAAAGCAAAAATCAAATTTGAGTGACTCTGATTAAAAATGCTCATTAGAATTTGAATTTTTCGACATTCTTGAATCGCAAATTCAATTTTGTCTTTGCTTCTTTTTTTAGCAGAGCCATTCTGGCAGCTGTAAACACAAAAACGAGATTTTAAGTTGATTTTAAGGACTTGATACTTCGAAAAAATAAATAAACTGATGCGCATAGCCGGACAGTCAGCAGCCAGTGTAGGCAGCAATCACTGCCTGAATTTCTAAAAAATATGTAAATGTAAAAGTTTGACTGTTCAAAAACATGCAAATTTAGCATATTACAGCTTTCACAAACATGTTATTAAATAAAATATTTTGCCATTTTCAAAAACATGCAAATACAACAATTGACACTTTTTAAAAAACATGTAGATCAAAAATTTTGTAATTTTCAAAAACATGCAAATAGAAAATTTTGCACTTTTCAAAAACATGCAAATGGAATATTTTGCACTTTTCAAAAACATGCAAATGGAATATTTTGCACCTTTTAAAAATATGCAAATGGAATATGTTGCACTTTTTAAAAACATGCAAATAGAACATTTTGCAATTTTAAAAATACGCAAAGGGAACATTTTGCAATTTTTTAAAACAGGCAATTGAAATGTTTTAGTTTATCAAAGAAAATTTTCAGTAAAATCCAAATGGTTGTTTTCATATGAAAACAAATGGCTGCTCAAAAGCAATTCGTTCGTCTGGCCCTGGCAAATTGTTTAAAAATCCCAATGCCTCTAGACTCACGATATGTAACATTACAAAACATTAATTACCCAACCAATGTTATCCTTCCAGTTTTGAGCCTTTCTGCAGTGTTGCAAAGGAATGAGAGTTGAATATAGTCATAAATGTAGGCGTTAGATACTACAATGAATAATATAAAGCATTCGATACCACAGAATATGGCATAGGCAAACGGTGTCTTGTGATTTTCTTGTAACATCTGGTAATAAAGTTGCGGCCTTGTAGAATCGCTTAGTGTGAACCATGCCATTCCGACATAAATCCCTGACCATGTATGCGTGAGAAACTGCATGAGCAAGTCTTGAAAAGTACACTCTCGGAATTTAATGTGCCGTCGTTTTGGTGCTGACTCAGTCAGAGCAGCTACGTTTTTTGCCATCCCATTCCAGACAATAATAAGGTCGTTCACGTGTTGACGATACTCACAAAGTAAAAAGGAAACTATGCTGAAAGCCGTGCAAAACATCAGATGAATTGAAACGTGATTCCAATTAAACGTTTCAAACGGTAGCCACATCTGCTGCCCAAATCGCCAAATTACGTAAAGTGTACAAAATACAAGCAAGGCAAAGTACAACTGCCCTAATGCTCGTTTCCAAGCAGATGAAAACCTGTGAATATTTCCGGTCTTAGGGTCAAAATCAAATGGGATAATGCAAAATCGTGACAGAAGTTTAATTGCCGTACGGTTTGCTTTAGTGTGCCAAATTGCCATTTTTTAAAGAAAGTTGATTTTTGTATTCAATTATTTGAAAAAAAAATTCCAAATTTTAAAGTCAAAATGTTTCGTTTTCCACAAAAGCTTTTAAAGAATAAAAATTACTAAAAAAAAGTTCTTTTTTTGCAATAAAACAACGGGTTGGAGAGTAGGCTGTAGTTGTCACTTTGTGAGCTGCAATAGTTTGAATAAGTTTTAACTGTGTAATTATAGTTTTTTGTGTAGTTAAGATGTAAAGTAGAAGTGATGACCCTGCTCCGAATTATTTCCTTATTTTAGGAATCTTAATTGCTCTAATTTGGCTTTATTAGTTTCGTAGGAAATAGGAAACTATAATTATAAACTATTGTTAATAAAGGCCTTAAGAAAAGACTGACCAATTAAGAGAAAATTAGAAGAAATTAATTCTGTAAATAATTATTTCCTTATAGTACTGTGGTGGTAAACACTTCCTAGCTCCTAGAAAATATAATTTTTAATTACATAACAACTTATGAGGACCTAAAATAATTTCTTAAAACACGACACAATAATCAATAATAATAACTCTAATTACATAAGTGAAATAAAAGACCATTTTAGCGGAATAAAAAATATATACATAAGTTTAACTAACAAACATGCCTATGTTCATGTTATTTCAAATTAAAACTTAATTGCTAAATTTAAAATAAATTTGTGAGCTCTAATTGTATGTAAAACGAAATTGTCATTATTACGCTTTTAGAACTAGTTTACGATGACTGTACCTTATGATCGGATAGATAACAAAAAATGTCTATTAACAGAATGTATCTTTTGGCTACTTTTTTTTTGTATAGCGCATCTTGCAAATACTTGATATAAATAATGCAATATTTATGACATTTAAGTTGGTTAATCGGTAATGCAAGGTGATTTCTTTTATGCAGCTTGTATATTTTTGTATTTAAAAGATATTTTAGCGAGTTATACAAATTTATAGTTATACTGCTGCGATTGCATTTGTGGACTATTTAATTTAATAAAACTGCTTAATTTGCGTAATAATTTAATTGTATAGTTTATTGTTTGCCGAGATTATTTAATAACGTCATTTATAAATGATCCTTAACGTACTCATTGAACTCCTAACTAATCATTAATATATCAAATTAGCCGTATTAATTGAAAATCATAATTATCGTCGATGAAAAATGAGTTATGCTCATCTCCATTCTGCTCTAAAATGAATTTTGATTATCTCTATTTTTCATGATGAATTACGGGTAATAAGATATGTTAATGATTAGTAAAGGGTTAAGTAATTCAAAACTAAGTACATTAGGAGTAACCTATAAATATCATCATCAAAATATCCCGTTTTTGAGTCCTTATTATGTCCTATTAATTACCTTCCGTATTATTAATTAAGGAGTTTTTTGTGTCTAATAACCTTCCGTATCATTTAATTAGAAGTGACTTCCGTGTTATTAATTAAGAATAATTAAATTACTAACTTTTGTATGTTCTACACATTCATTACTCACTGCGGTATTTCCTACACGCTCATTACTCACTATGGTATTTATTACATTTTCATTTCTTACTTATTCATTTCCTAGAAATTAATTAATTTGTATAACCTAATTAACTATTTTTTCATAAATTAATTTACTGTAAATTAGCATTATAATCGTATTTCCTAGCACGTTGCTAAGTATAAACGCTTGAAACAATTTGAAATTTATACACTAATCATATTTTACTGCATTATCTAAACAGTCTTTAAATTACAAAGTTACCACTTATTTAGTATTGTACCTTTCGTACCTTGCGTTCACATATCTCACACAAGTAAATTAAGGCGTAGTTACGACACTATTCGTTACTTCTATTCATTAATTAAAGTTTATAATTACGATAGGATTAGATGACCTATACAATAAAATGAATCATTTAACTAGTAAAACCTTAACACTTTGTAATGAACAAGTAAAATAAATGATCAAATGAATAATAAAAAGAAAATTTTTGGCACAATTTATTAGCACATAAACTAAATTGTACATAAATGTTCTTAAACTTGACAGATTACCACACATTCAAGTTGAAGAGGTAATAAATGAAACAAACGACTGATAGGCAACATCACTAAATAAACTATATATGCTATTTCCTTGTAATAATTAAGTACCAAACATCAACTATTCATCTATAATTTCTGGAAATATCGGAATCGACAGGTACTTAAGTTTTGAATACAAAGTAGTAAGAGGTTACTTTTGTTACCTTATGGGTATTTTCAGTGGAACCAATTAAAAACATTGTAGTCAAAGAAAAATATTTTGAACATTTTTGGCTGGAAGTTTTTCTGACAACTAGTCTTTGCAATGTTTTTTTATGTGGTTTAGTTTTTCACAGTGATTGCAATTTCGTCTGAGAAACGTACTTCACCCGAGTGATGTTTTGTCAGGTCTGTTCGAATTAAACACTTACATCAGACATTAGATGGAATTATTTATTGTCTTCTTTTTGGCGTTGCATCCTGTTTGGTCCGCAATTTTGTGATAATTATTTTTTTGTTTCTGCCTCCTCCTCGTTTTACGTATTTTGAAATTTGAAAAGCGTGGGGTGCGTTATAGACGTTGTTTTTTATAGCTCTTTGGAAATTTGCTTCCTTTCCTTAGGGTTATTATAGAAAAATCTGGCGCTTTGCGCATGATTTGTCGATCGGAAGCGGGCCCTAAGTAGATGCTGAGCTGTTACAAAGGCGCAAGACAATTTCTGTTACGCTAAAAGATGATATAAGATTTGTGGAAGCTCCCCTACCATCAATAAGCCATATACGAATATACGTAGCATGAGGTTACATATAGCTAAAGAATATTTATAAATTGCACCATTTACGAATGACGTCATTTATGGAGCCTCCCCTGCTATCAATAGCAAATATACCAATGTACGTGGCAAGCAGTTAAAAAGAAAGGTTCGAAAATATTATACAGTTATAAACCGGTTACCTAAAACTAGGATATTTGAATGACGTCATTATAAACGATCCCTGAATAATATTAACCCATATACCTTAGTATGTTTATTGCATACTGTTAAAAAGGTTGAAAACATTTTTTAGGTTGGAAAGGGTAATAGTAAAAACTATGTTATTTTTTTGAAGGACGTCATTTTGGACGACTGCCTGACATAAATAATCTAGGTTAGAAAATATTTAAAAGTTAGAAATAAGGGTATTAAATACTATGGTATTTTTTCAATAGACGTCATTATGGACGATCCCTAAATAGTATTAACTGAGGTATGATTAGCGCATATTGTTGAATAAAAACTGTTTTTTTTCCAAGGACGTCATTGTGGACGACCCCTGAACATAACTAACCTATATACCTGTATGTTCATTTTGTCCAGGGACGTTATTGTGGACGACCCTTGAAGAATTAAAAATTATAACGTATATACCTATGTATGTTTATTTTGTCCAAAGACGTCATTGTTGACGACCCCCGAACATTATCAACCTATATACCTATGTATGTTTATTTTGTCCAAGGATGTCATTGTTGACGACCCCCGAACATTATTGACCTATATACCTATGTATGTTTATTTTGTCCAAGGACGTCATTGTTGACGACCCCCGAACATTAATAACCTATATACCTATGTATGTTTATTTTGTCCAAGGACGTCATTGTTGACGACCCCCGAACATTAATAACCTATATACCTATGTATGTTAATTTTGTCCAAGGACGTCATTGCGGACAACCCCTGAACATTATTAACCTTTATACCTATGTATGTTTATTTTGTCCAAGGACGTCATTGTAGACGACCCCTGAACATTAATAACCTTTAATTATACCTGTGTATGTTCATCTTCTCCAAGGACGTCTTTGTGGACATAATTAACCTATAATACCTTTGGATGTTTATTTTGTTTAACGACGTCATTGTGGACGACCCCAGAACATTATTAACCTATATACCTATGTATGTTTATTTTGTCCGATTACGTCATTGTGGACGACCCCCGAACATTATTAACCTATATACCTATGTATGTTTATTTTGTCCAAGGACGTCATTGTGGACGACCCCCGAACATTAATAACATATATACCTATGTAAGTTTATTTTGTCCAAGGACGTCATTGTAGACGACCCCTGAACATAAATAACCTTTAATTATACCTGTGTATGTTTATGGCATGTAGTTAAATAGGTTGGAAAATATTTTTGAAATGAAAATGGAGGTAGTAAAAAATATTTTATTTTTCAAAGGACGTCATTATTGACGATTCCTAAATATTAAAAACCTATATAGCTAGGTATGTCGAGGAAGAAGAATAGCTAAACTGGTGCTCGATGTGTGGACTCCAGTATTGAGCGTGGATATTTTGCACCTCCATGTCGCAGTCCCAGTACCACGAACACTACACTAGACTGGCATGTGAACGTACATACGTGAGCAGTAATTTTATTTGTACAGGAAAGTCGTAAAAATTTTCCATGTGTATTTGTAAAGGCAAAACTTGGCAAACTCTTAGTTCCGTATGTACCTTTCATGTATTTTTAGCCTTTTTTTTGTCTTGAAACATTGATATAGTTTTTGGTCGGTTTAACTGCTAATTGCGAACTAACTATAACTTTAATAATAACCAAAAACTATACAGCACTTCTTGCTCGCATTTCTGGGAGATTAAAAAAGGTTTCAATTCAAAAGCTTCAAAAATGCGACCTGTAGCGTGCGACCAACCGACATTGTAACAGACAGACACCAGACACCAGACCAATAGATGCTTGCTCAGCATCTAAAATCGGCCGATGTCCTGGTTAGAGAAACACGCCAGGTTTACTATATTTATGTTCAGCACGAGTATTGTCTGTTTATCGATAGCTTTTTTTGCTTTGTATAAATCTCCGTTGATTGCCAACAAGTCGCTCAAATACTTTGGACCTTCTACATTATGCATAAAAAGTCCAAAGAAGTTTGGTAAAAATTAGACCCAACTCGGACCCGGTTTAACTTAAAAGTGTTTCTTTAGATATGCAAAATGTTCTTTTGCCGTTAGACTAAAGTAAACTCTTACAATAGTTCAACTTTTCAAGATAGACCATAGATTACAGTGAGTAAGCGCATGAAGTGGTTGTTTTCTAGTTGCCCAGCTCCACTAGTTCCGCCGATGTTCAGATTGGTGGGTCGGTTGCTGCTTACTTTCCTGGTACCTGTTTGTTATATTTGTTATCAAGGAGTATATTGAAATGAGCTATACCTAACGAAAGCCTCATATTGTTTGCCCAGCGTGTATTTAGACAAGTTTTTTATCTTATAAAAGTCAATTATCAGATGCGTGTATGTTTTTGTTCCAGGCACTCTTTTTTCTTTTTATTGACAAAATAGCTGCTGAGCTGCTAGTTTTTTGAACAGGGTTGTACGTCTAATAGTCTAGATGCCAGCTGCATTTAGGACTCGCTCTCAAAGCTCTCGAATTTTTATTCAAAAATGTTATTTCGATTACAAACTTATTAGAAAGTTTATGTAGGTCAATATGCTCATAAGCTTTCTCATAATCAATAAAAATCTTATTCACAAATTTATATCGCATTAAATAATTCTGAAATTCCTAATTCTGAATACTAATTTGTTATTTCTCACAAGAGGTATTGGGAATATAAATAATATCTGCATTGAGGAAAAATATACTAGACATCTGAATATAGGATAGAATGTTGTTATTTTGAGAAATGCAAACTCCGCATTCAATTGAACCTAGCAATTTAAAGTGAATTAAACACTCAGACATTAACTTAACATTTTCATCACATGCCATTGATTTAGAACTCTAAAGTTATTCATGCATCAGAACGTTTCATCCAACTGCCAATACAAAATAAATACTTACTACCCTGAATGTCACTATCGCAGATGAGTTGACATTCAAAACCTACCTACTTACAAACTACGAAGTTAAAACATACTACAGACATACAAAACCGCATGTGTGTGAATGTTTTAATACGTTTCTTCGGACATAAATGCACTAACTTGAACTCGTAACTAATATATGTATAGGCAAAACACCGAATGATCTTTAATATTTAGAAATATTATCATAACAAGGATAGCAACAAAAAATACACAAGCGTAAGTACAGCACCAATTTAATATCCATACAAATCACTTATTACACAAAAGTTATTAACAAAGCAGCAACATTTCCTGCAACAAAATCACAAAATATCAGTGTTGACATTCTTTCCATGGTGTGAACACTCCCAACTTTAACTCCAATGTTGTGAATTGATTTAACTTTAGAGACCATTTCATGTGTGAAATGGTGTTGTATCTGCAGAATCATTTTGTTTTGACACTTTATTCTTCGGTTGAATTTATTTGACAACTGTAGTGTAACTAACGTGCTACTTTTGTGTTGTTTAACTAGTTCCGGGATCTTAAACCCTTTTTTGTACATAATGACATAAGAAAGAGCAAAATAGACTCCAGCGTATGCATTGATTGCTGCAACGAGAGGTTGATCCTTGTAAGATTTTATTCCAAAGAACAGTCTATTAATTGACATTGATA
Source organism: Dicyrtomina minuta (assembly GCA_949802685.1). Lineage (NCBI taxonomy): Eukaryota > Metazoa > Arthropoda > Collembola > Symphypleona > Dicyrtomidae > Dicyrtomina > Dicyrtomina minuta. Next base: position 8,959,268 of record OX461808.1, on the reverse strand, counting down.
TAAGGATGATTTTCAGAGCAAAAATCAATTTGGAGTGACTATGGTTAAATATGCTGACTAGAATTTGAATCTGACGACATTCTTGGACTGCAGCTTTTGTTCTTGCTTTCCCGCCTTTAGCAGAGCGAATCTGGCAGCTACGAAACAAACAATTGATATTAAAAAGTGAGCCTCAGATGTATTTTTTTTCCATTTTATTTTTAAACGTTTTAAAAAATCTAGAAATCAGTTTTTAGAAAACTGTCTAAGTATAAGAAAAAAATAGCCTACATTAAAAAAATCCGGCGCTTCGCGCCGGATTTGTCGACCGGGGGTGGGCTCGAAGTAGATGCTGAGCTTCATTAAATGCGCATCACAATTTGTGTTACGCTAAAAGATGATATTAGATTTATGGAAGCTCCCCTACCATTAATAAGCCATATACGAATGTGCGTAGCATGTAGTTAAATATAGCTGAATAATGTTGACAAATTGCACTATTCACAAATGACGTCATTTATAGAGGCTCTTCTACCATCAATAAGCCATATATAGAAGTACGTGGCATGTAGTTAAATATAGCTGAAAAATTTGTTAGAATTGCCTAATTCACAAATAACGTCATTTATAGAGCCTCCTCTACCACCAATAAGCAATTTAAGAACGTACGTTGCAAGCAGTTAAAAAAATTATAATACTTAGATAAAGGTATTTATAAACGATCTGTGTATGTATTCTTGTAACACCCCTGCGTTTAAAGTATCTGTTTGCCTAATTTTCAAATAAATGCAGAGTGGAACCCTAAAATAGTGATATTTAGATGACGTCATTTATAGAAGATCCCAGTATGAATACTGGAGGTATTCCATAATATAGGTACCCGTTTACCTCATTTTGAAACTAAAGACAGGCGGGATACTTGAAATAATAATATTTAAACAACGCCATCTATGAACGATTTCCGTATGAATACTTAAAAAATCATAGGTCCGGGTCATACGTTTACCTAATTTCTGAACTAATTACATTGGGGATCTCTAAAATAGTACAATTTGAATGACGTCATTTACGAACGATTCCCGTATGTAAGCTTGAAAATTCAATGTCAAGTATATAAGTTAACTTAATTTTAGAACTCAAGGCATGTGAATTTCTAAAACGGTAAAATTTGTATGACGCCCTTTATAGACAAACCCTGCATGCATACTAGTAAAATCTTATGCTTAGGATATATGTCAACCTAATTTCTAAACCTATGACAGTGGGGATCCCTAAAAAAGTAAAATTTGCATGACGTCATTTTTGGACGATCCCTGCATGCATACTAGTAAAATTCTATGTAAAAGATATATGTTGTAACGTAGAATTTCCCAATCTCTCCCCTTTTCCTGCCTGTTAACCGTAAAACTGGAAGTTCTAGTCTGGCCGGGACCGCGCTACGTATCCCGGTCGCGGCTCCACTACTTGCTGGACCAAAGGCCGACCGCGTCTCGGTATCCGCTTCTTGGGATGTAGAAAGTTCTAGTCGGGCCGGGACCGCGCCACACTTCCCGGTCGTGGTTCCACTTCCTGCTGGACCAAAGACCGACCGCGTCTCGGTACCCGCGTCTTGGGACGAAGGACCAAGTGGCTCAGTTCGACCGCGTTTGCCCGGTCGGCTGTCTTCCTCGCCCGGTCCGCTTCCTCTCGGCCTCTTCGGTCTACGTACCAAGACCGTCCTGGTAGGACAGTCAACTTCCCGGTGCTTCGATGTATGCTCCGTGGTGGAAGATAGGATGCACAAGTGCTATGGTCGGTGTGCCGGTGCCGGTATGAAGCCTCGCCACTGGCACCCGGAATTACTTTAATGACCGCAATAACTCCGGTGCCCGGTTATGCTATGCACCACAACACTTCTTATGCCGGCTTCTACGGGCCGTAATGTCTCTCAAATTAATGGTTCTACACAGTTCACTTTACAGGAAATGATAGTTTAATAATTCCCGTTCTATGTCTGTTTTGTGTTTCACAATTTACAAGTAAATATATAGCCGTAACGGCTACGACTTGTCTGATCAATTAATTACACTTATTATACCCTAGTAATTAACAATAACTTTCTTAACTAGAATTAATGGAGAAGTAGGTAGATTAATACAGTAATAATAATTAGTTAAATCCAAGATGGCGGCGGGCAACCTTAAAACTTAACCTCAATAAACTCTGCTCCACCCGACGTTGTATATCGTTCGGTCTCTCGTTAGGAAGTAAAGTCCCAACCCTTCGTTTGGACGAGAGGAGCCCAGCTCCGGATGAGAGTGCCACATCACCATCCAACTCGTCAACCGTCGTTCTCTGCCCTGCCCTTCTTCTCCATTCTTCTATACCATCTATCCCGCTCCTGTCCTTATACCTACATTCCCTCACTGCTATAGACCGCGGAAAATAACTGACCGAGCTGACGTCTCGCTCCGGTTGTTGATCTCAGCTCCATTGTCCTATTCTCTCCACTGCTATTAATAAACGGCCCCCTTACATACATTAATATTTTCCATCACACTATTTTCCCCACCTATTTCAACTGGTTAATACTCTTACAGCATCGAAGTATGCCCTTTGAGTACGTGACCGTTGAAAGAAAGGTGTAAATGAGAGTGCCCTGGGACCCGCAGCTTGGTTACTCCCGCGCCTATGCTCCAGTTTTCTATCACACTGTCCTTACTCTAAATCTAACTTCACACTCGGGTACCACATCCCGGTATCCCGGTCCTAGCTCCTGTCTAGTTCATTCATTGCATTACAAACTTTAACACACTATTACAATACAATACCCAATACCGCCGGACCGTATCCCGGTACCGCGTCAACACTTAACTTAATATTTTACCAACACCTCATTCCGCACAGCGGTAACTCGGTATAACTAGATGCATAAAAAAACATCTCTAAAGGTAAAAAAATTCACATCTACCACATCGCAGTATAAAATTAAAATACACGCACCAAAATCAATAAAACTTATAAATAAAAAATAGTACAAAAATAAATATTCCCGGTTCCTTTTCCGAACCCTCGGCTTAACAACTTAGCATGTTTGCAATCATTACGACACCGAGTACCGCGACTCGCTATCCCGGTGCTATCAACTTAAAATTATCGTCTACACCTGTAGTACACGTCATAACTTAAACTTCTGCCCATGCTGTTTAAAATACAATCACTTAGTCTAGCAATACAATGTTTTTGAACATCTGTAGACCGCGTCGCGGTGTGAAAAAAAAATACAATTAACCTAATAACAGTACCACAACTTAACGCAACTGATTGCCTCGCGGTATCACATAGATACACTAACAATATCTAATGCTAGAACAACTCATGACCGCGCTGCGGTATTAAAAATGGACCCATATTGCACAGCAATATTTAAAAGTTTCAAAATTTTGTTAAAAATATCGTACAAAAATATATACGCCCCGGTATACCTAATAACATCGACCGCGCTGCGGTATAAAATTAGACATATATTGCACAGCAATATTTAAAAGTTTAAAATTTCGTTAAAAATATAGTACAAAAATATATACGTCCCGGTTTCTCTTAGCCCTACACTCCTACATACATACATTATGCCTTTTCAATGCTGCTGCACCGCGTCGCTGTTAGCGTGTAGTAAAACTGTCTTGACCGGCGATCCTGATGCCTTGTTCGCGGTCTTCGGTTGCTTCCGCTTCAACTTGCTCCTGATGTGTCTCTGGCTTCTTCATCAGCAGCCCGGTCTTCGCCAGACTTGGCAGCCCGCTTCTGGTTCCGTGCTCGTAACTCTACTACCGAGTTTAGGACTCCCATCATCCGTGCCTCTAAGTATCTTAACGCGTGTTGAACCGGGATTACCTCCTGTTGGTCTCGCTTAGTCACCTCCCCTCCTCGAGGACGCGGTCGACTCGGGTTTCCTATACGTTGCCTCCGCCGAACATTTCCACTTTGAAGCCTCGGTCGACTAAGGTTCCCATGACTTCTAGCATCCCGATTCTCATCTGCATCATCCAGGACGCGGTCGACTGGGGTAATCTCTGCGCTCCTTGCCAATTTAACCCGGTTCAGCGCCTCCAGTTGTCCTTCCAGCCATCCTCCCGGACTGTTATCTCCCTTCTCCGGGTCGTTAAGGTTACTGCAAATACAAGTTGAAACAAACCCCCAACATTTATTTCCTATGCGGCCTATACGGCCGCTTACAACTAACAGTATGCCCCAACCAGGCTTCACCACCGCTCTGGTTGCCCATGTTGGTCCTGCATCTGACCACACCCGAGTCTCACACCAACTCTTCCCGGTATCTTAGTAACGCCTGGTAATGAAATTGCATAGGATCAACGATTTTCTCTTGTCTGCGGGCATGTGGCCACGCCGAAGCGTGGCCTTACTTAAATAATTTGGACACCAGCCAACCCGGTGCTTCGCACTTACTTAGTGTCGCGACGGCTAAACGTAACTGGGACCGCCGCCCGTCATCCTTATCAGGGGTTACCTACCCTGGCTCTGTCATTTTGCCAATCGAAGACAACTACCACCGAAGACTACAACTGTGACCGACGACCGCGTCGCCGGTCTTCGGTGCCTACCTACCGCAACTGAACTACCTGAGCCTCAATATTTATACACCCGGCGCTCCACCGGTGTCTACCTATGATGTTCTTCTAACTCTCCTACCGATCCCGGTCGACCTGAATCGCTACCTTAATCCTTCTTTTCGCACGGGATTCGAGTACCGTGCTCCCTAACCTAGTTTTAGGCTGCGAGACGCTTATGTTCCGCTCTAGCAAGTATTTTTATGCACCGCCTACCGCGATCTCGGTGCCCCCTCTGCTAACTGTGGCTACTGGGGTTTGCCCAAGCTCATGGGCCTGGGTTGCTGACTCTTCCAGGACTCACTACCTACCGGGTTCCACTTTTGACTGGCATCTATGATGGTCATGAAATCCGATATATCTCACTACCAACTACCGCATCCCAGTCGGTACTTCAGATCTCAGTCTGGATTTGGCTTGTTTACCCTCACTAAGCTTTGAGCTTTACCCGGCAACCTAATGCCTCACTATCATGCTTGCGCCTTCATGATGACGGTCCCCTTGGCTAGCGTAGTTTCTACGGTCTGTGGTACCTGACTCATGGAATAAAGATTTTGCCTTACCGGCTTACTGGGCCTGTGCCCCCTCAAACTATCCTGTCATAACCTACAGGTTTCCGGACTCGGATGTTTGGTATGATGACCCCGGACTCACATCTTTTTAAACGCCTTTAGGATCGTGGCTGCTTTTCATCCGCTCACAGCTTTGCGCTCGACCGAGTATCTCGTTCTTCCCTACACTAACATCCTTTGCGATGGTCCATGAGGGTGAGGAGTTTTACTCCGGCTGGTTTATCTTCGCTCCCGCAGCTTTGAGCCCGAGCTTTTGCTCCCGACTTCCCTACCTGTGAAGGATTTAGACCTTCACCTTAGTTAAGATCTTACCTTCTATGCCCGCCCCTACGGTGGAGATCAGGACGAGCGTGCGGCGCAGTTTAACGTCGTACACGCCATAGGACGTGAGGAAGAATAAGGTTTGTGCCCAACAAGACAACCCTATTCTTCCCACCTTAACCTAAAACACTCTATTTTTTTACTTTTATAAACTTTTTCCTATTTTTATATCATGCAATTTATTGTGATTTTTATTTTTAGCAAAAAATAGTTTACAAATAAGATTAGAAAGAAAATAAAAAAAAAATGAAAAATTTATTCAACTACATCCCTTTCGACATTCCCGGTTACATTCCCGGTATCAATGAAATTGATGCCCAAGCGGTCAGGTGCTGAACGCGCTCTGCTGGGATACCGCTTCGGTGGTGGTGGGTCATCAATTTTAATCTTATATTCGTCTGACAGATCCAGAGGTCCCAGACCTCCCATCCAACCCGTACCGCGGTCGGTACTGTCTGTCGCGGTCGTATCTCTACTTTGACTCATACCGGAGTCTAGTGAAGGCTCGGTTCCCGCTATTGGTGTTGTAACGGGATCTGGGCTTACCGGCGCTGGCTGGTTCTCGGTATCCGGTGTCTCACCTTCTGCACCGACCGGAATCGTATCGTCGCACACAGTTTGCTCATCGGTCTCTTTTGCGTGGTTTGGCAACATAAGGGACGTGTGAAACCGCGACGGATTGCTGCCCGGTGCCTCTGGGTCTTGGATACTATATGTTAAGTTGGAGTGGACCTCCACTATTTTCCACGGTCCTGTATACCGCGGACCCAGCGACTTTGCGTACTTATCCTCTTTTGATGACAGTTTCTTATTTACGATCTTGACCAAGTCGCCTACTTTGTACGTAACGTCCCTACGGTTTCGATCGAAGTATTGCTTTTGCCGCAGTTGAGACTCTCTTAAATTATACCGAGCCTGTTCCCGCATGTCCGTTACATCCTGCAGCAGCCTTCGACCGAACTCTTCTTCTGTTATACCCATCGTCTCCTGTAACTGCATTTTCCGGTCAATGGGCAACATGAGCTCCCTGCCTAAGTTCAGCTGGCAAGGTGAATACCAAGATGACTTTGACTTCGCGGTGTTTAATGCTACCATATAGTCGTCTAACTGGTGCGCCCACCTCGTCTGTGTTGCTAAACAAAACGCCCTCAAAATGCTTGTTATGTCCCTATTTGACCTTTCGGACTGATTCGGGTTTGGATGGTATGGCGCCACGTGCACACACACCGCCCCCCACTGCCTTAACTTGTCATTCCAGTTATTACCGGAAAAGTATGACGCATTGTCGGAAACTATTCGTCTCGGTGTCCCGAACGACTGAAACACTCTCTCTAAAAATCTAAGTATTTTGATTGATGACACTGAGACTAATGGTTCCATGCTGACCCATTTGGAGAACTCATCAACACAGACCACGATAAACTTAAAACCTGCGCTCGCGGTTAACTCCCCTACGATGTCCACATGCACACACTCAAATACATTATTGCGGTATGAGTGAATACTGATCTTACCGGGTTTAGCCTGATTCGATGCTTTAACTAGCTGACAAACCTCACAAGTCCTAATATATGCTTCTATGGTCTTGAGCATGTTATAGAACGAGAACCTTTTGCGGACCCGGTCGTAAGTCCGCTCTACACCTTGGTGTCCGGCTATCGTGCTATCATGGAAGTGCGAAATAACATCTCTCTCTATCGACTGCGGTATGACCGGTACTATGCGCTTCCTGGTTGTGGCTGCTTCCGGGTCTAAAAAGTTCGCTTGTATGAGAGGATGTGCCCATTTGATGTGCCTACCCTTTCTCAAGAGCCTGGATGGTAACACTCTACCGGGCAGCACCGACCGCCCGGTCCCGTCTTCCTCTTCTACTTTCTGTTCCCACAACTTATCTACCTGCTCGCTATAGAACCCGCCATTCGGTGTGCACTTCTTCAGTATTGACCGCAACCTGCTTTGGTCTTTGCATGGGACATATCTACACAACACATTGTCCACGATTACGTAGTCGTACCGGTACCTTGACCGGTGACCTACCCTAGTGAGGCTCTTTGCGATGGTGGTCAGTGCCTCGCACTCTCTCTGCAGGTCCCGCAGCATACCCTTGTCCAGCATATCCATATCAATTTCCACATTGGTTTTCGAGTTCGTGAACGTCGCTAAGCACAAATCGAGCCGGTTCGGATCATCATCTTCGCCGGGATCCGGTAATGCGCCTCGAGAAAACAGATCTGCAAGCTTGTTTTCTGTACCTTTTACGTATTCGACGTCATTCACAATGTGGCCTAACTCAATGGTCCACCTTACAATGTGTCTGTTGTAAAGGTGGTCATTTAGGGCTGCACTCTTCAAGTACGTCAATGCTTGATTGTCGCACCGAAAAATGACATTCTCATGGTATCTTGTGAATAGTTTGAACACTCGGTTTGCATATCTGATTGCCAGACACTCCTTTTCGCGAGCGTCGTATCTCCGCTCGGCCGTATTTAACAGTTTGCTGCGGCATTAGATCATGCGAAATCGGTCTTTACCCGCAATTTTAAAGTAGTATTTTTGCGCGAGAACCGCTCCCAATCCCGTGTCACTGGCATCCGTATAAACGTATAGCGGGTGGTCGTAACGTATGGTATTGCAAGCGGTTTCCTTTGCAACTTCCTCTTTAATCGCGTCGAATGCCGCTTGCTGCCTTTCCCCCCACCGAAACGGTATATTCGGATCTGCCTCCGGTCTCAGCTTCTGCAATATGGGTTCTAGTTGCGTGGCGTACCGCGGCATGAAAGGCATGTACCACCCCATAACATTTACGAACAGCTGGACTTCTTTTTTCGTTCTCGGTGTTGGAAAATTACGGATCGCCTCTACCTTCTTTGGGCACTTCCGAATCTCAAAACAAGTGATAATATGGCCTAAGAACTCTACCTCAGGGACGTTAAACTCGCACTTTTTCCAATTTATTGACAAATTCCACGCATCTAGGATCTGAAACAAATGCTCCAAATGCTCTTTATGCAGTTGCTCGGTCTCGCTAAAGATCAAGAGACCGCCCGATTCAACATGCACAGATTCTCCCATCAGTTTACCGAGAATCCTATTCATAAGCTTTTGAAAAATTGTTTGCGCGGTTTTCAGCCCCTTTGGTAACACGTTCCACTCATAAAAAGCGTTCTGAGTGTGAAATGCCGTGTACTTCTTTGAGGATTCGGCTAGCGGGATTTGCTTACATCCCGCTTGTAGGTCGATTCTCGATATAAACCGGGTGCGTGGGAGACGTTCCATGATTTTTCGAGTATTAGGGACCGGGATCTGCGTCTTCGGTATATGGCTGTTCAACTCTATGTAATTCAGCGCTAAGCGCTTGTCGCCGTTAGATTTCGGTATTACCAATAGTGGTGAGGAACATTCCGAAGTCGACCGCCGTATCTTGCCCTGTCTCTCCAAATCATGCAATGTCTCGTCTATCCATTTTGCTATGGCCGGTGGTCTGCGTGCCGGTTTACACTGTATGGAGGGACAGTCGACCGGGATGCGTAAATCATGAACTAGCGCATTAGTGATTCCCGATGTACCGTCGCTCCGTACTACCCTTTGGTACTTCTCGGCTAAAGTTTTAACAAACGCTTGAATTGGCGTTTGCTTTATCCATGCCCGGTCCTGCTCGTTCGGGATTAGTGTCAGTAATGAATCACAGCCAACTTTTGCGGACTTTGCGGATAACCCGCGGACCGACTGACCAACTTCTCGTTCTTCCAATTGCGTGTTCCACCGCATCGCGCCTTCTACGTCGTTAAAACTTAAACCGTGCTTCCACCGGAACTTATTCCCGATGAAAATAGGGCTCATTAGTCCCTCCTGTACCAAGAAAACTTCCCTAAACCAACGGCCTGCAATATTAAAGTCTAATGTAACTTCTCCGCCTGCCGTGACTACCGTACCGTCGAATCCCGACATTCGGACTTTCGAACTTTTCACCTTCAACCCTAACCTATCGCACTCTTCCTTAGATATAGCGAGCGCCGTACAACCCGAGTCCAATAGAGCAAAATATGGATATAACTTACTCCTTTGTCTTATATTTACGGCTGCTTAAGGGGCATTATTCAATATATGTAACCGACACGGGTCCCCTTTTCTGTCCGTGTCTGGACCCAGTTTAAAGAAGCGGTAGTGTCCGTTGTTGACAACCGGGCAAGCTTTGCCTCTAAGTCGTTAATGACTTTCTGGAATTCATTCACTTTTCCTATCCGGTCCCGCTTCCCGGTCTGACGCCGTATGTCCCTTCTGTCCTTCCTCTGCGCCTTCTGCATCGCTTTTCGCGCGTCTCTGGATCCTGGTTCCTCCGAGTCTTCCGGTGATGAGAACCAGCCCTGCATACTTTCCGGTAAGTTATTTGGTAAGGAGTCTGCCGATGCCTCAATGCTGCTCTGGTTTTCACCATCATTAGCTAATATGCGCCTGGCTATCGCTTTCGGTTTTTGTGAGCGACAGTCATCTGTCTTGTGAGTCGCCTTTCTACAGAAACAACACCACATCCCTGTTCTGCGGTTTGTGTTTCTGTTTGGACGCGGTCGTCTGTTCTTTTGGGGGTCGGAGTGTCTATCACCTTCTGGTAATGACGCGGTTGGTTGTGTGAGTGCTAGGTTGCAGTCCACCCCAGACTCGGTATTTGCCCTGGCCGTCCGCCGTTGCATGGTCTCACCGACTGTGCATACCCGGGACGGTTTAGTCCTGGTATGATGCGGTGCCGCGGCTTGTCTTAAGGATGCCAGTTGACCACTCATGTTTGCTTGGTCCTTGCGTATTTCTCGGATCGTCCGGTGCATTGACTGCATGTCTTTTTGCATTAGTGCCATACGTACCAATGCCAACCTAACCGTTTCTTTGCCCGTCGGTACGTTAGTTAAACCGACTTGTTCCTCCTTACCTCTCGGTGTGACCCCGGTCGACTCTTCACTGTACGCTGAGCCACGAAAGTTCTGTACTCCGTGCTGCCCTGCTTCTACATCCTGCCCGTCGGTACCGCGCGATTCCTTACTTCGTAGACCCGGTTCCAGTGATGTCCTTGCACCGCCGGCTTCCTCTGTCACAGTTTTCGGTTCGCTCATCCTTGTGGTCTTCGGTCTTCGCTGTACGCTCAAAACACGGAAAGTGTACCCGCCTCTTTAACCGGGACCAGACCTATACGGAGCTTTTTTTTGTGCTCGCTTCTTAGTCTTACCGAAAACCAACTACCACTTGCTCTGCGGTCCTAATACCCTTACCGCCGCGATATGTGCTCTGCGACCGCTCTACGTGGACAAACTAAACCGCGCAGCAGCCGGACCCCGGTGTGCCTGCTCACCACCGCAAAGATACACCGGATAACGCGCACTATGCAAGTTAGTGTATTACGCTCTAACCTATCCCGGTCTGTAATGTTTTAAAATGCTGCCTGTATGAAACTTTGCAGCTGCCCAAATCCCGGTGCACCTACTTGCTGACGCGCTTAATGCAAGTTGAATGTGAGTATATGAGTATTCTCCTGTATCACGCTCCTATCTACTCCGGTCTATGATGCTTCCTGATGTCGCCTGGGTATAACTACCAGCAAACACACTTCGATCGAAACCTAGTAGGAGCCTTACGCACCTTTCTGCGCTTATGTACTTAACCTTATACTTTTTTGGAAATAAAATAGTGAAGAACCTGTAAAGCTTACTCGACTCCGCCTTCGGTGGTTCTTGTACAAGACGAAAGTCTTGTGTCCGTCACGATCGCCAGTGTAACGTAGAATTTCCCAATCTCTCCCCTTTTCCTGCCTGTTAACCGTAAAACTGGAAGTTCTAGTCTGGCCGGGACCGCGCTACGTATCCCGGTCGCGGCTCCACTACTTGCTGGACCAAAGGCCGACCGCGTCTCGGTATCCGCTTCTTGGGATGTAGGAAGTTCTAGTCGGGCCGGGACCGCGCCACACTTCCTGGTCGTGGTTCCACTTCCTGCTGGACCAAAGACCGACCGCGTCTCGGTACCCGCGTCTTGGGACGAAGGACCAAGTGGCTCAGTTCGACCGCGTTTGCCCGGTCGGCTGTCTTCCTCGCCCGGTCCGCTTCCTCTCGGCCTCTTCGGTCTACGTACCAAGACCGTCCTGGTAGGACAGTCAACTTCCCGGTGCTTCGATGTATGCTCCGTGGTGGAAGATAGGATGCACAAGTGCTATGGTCGGTGTGCCGGTGCCGGTATGAAGCCTCGCCACTGGCACCCGGAATTACTTTAATGACCGCAATAACTCCGGTGCCTGGTTATGCTATGCACCACAACACTTCTTATGCCGGCTTCTACGGGCCGTAATGTCTCTCAAATTAATGGTTCTACACAGTTCACTTTACAGGAAATGATAGTTTAATAATTCCCGTTCTATGTCTGTTTCGTGTTTCACAATTTACAAGTAAATATATAGCCGTAACGGCTACGACTTGTCTGATCAATTAATTACACTTATTATACCCTAGTAATTAACAATAACTTTCTTAACTAGAATTAATGGAGGAGTAGGTAGATTAATACAGTAATAATAATTAGTTAAATCCAAGATGGCGGCGGGCAACCTTAAAACTTAACCTCAATAAACTCTGCTCCACCCAACGTTGTATATCGTTCGGTCTCTTGTTAGGAAGTAAAGTCCTAACCCTTCGTTTGGACGAGAGGAGCCCAGCTCCGGATGAGAGTGCCACATCACCATCCAACTCGTCAACCGTCGTTCTCTGCCCTGCCCTTCTTCTCCATTCTTCTATACCATCTATCCCGCTCCTGTCCTTATACCTACATTCCCTCACTGCTATAGACCGCGGAAAATAACTGACCGAGCTGACGTCTCGCTCCGGTTGTTGATCTCAGCTCCATTGTCCTATTCCCTCCACTGCTAATTATAAACGGCCCCCTTACATACATTAATATTTTCCATCACAATGTCTACCGAATTTCTAAACTGTTGACAGTAAGGATCCCAAAAATAGCAAAATTTGTATAACGTCATTTATAAACGATCCCTGCATGCATACTAGTAAAATCCTATGTTAAGGATATATGTTAACCGAATTTCTAAACTTATGACAGTGGGGATTCCTAAAAAAGTAAAATTTGAATGACGTCATTCATGGACGATCCCTGCATGCATACCAGTAAAACCCTATGTTAAGGATATATGTCAACCGAATTTCTGAACTGTTGACAGTAAGGATCCCAAAAATAGTAAAATTTGTATAACGTCTTTTATGCACGATCCCTGCATGCATACTAGTAAAATCCTATGTTGAGGATATATGTCAACCGAATTTCTAAACTTATGACAGTGGGGATCCCTAAAATAATATAAATTTTTATGACGTCATTCATGGACGATCCCTGCATGCATACTAGTAAAATCCTATGTTAACGATATATTATGTCAACCGAATTTCTAAACTTGTGACAGTGGGGATCCCTAAAATAGTAAAAATTCATATGACGTCATTTATGGAAGACCCCTGCATGCCTACTTGTAAAATGCTATGTTAAGGATATTTATATGCCAACCGAATTTTTATAATTATGACAGTGGAGATCCCTAAAATAGTAAAATTTGTATGACGTCATTTATGCACGATCCCTACGCTGCATTGTTAACCTCTGTCAAATGATGAGGAAGGAGAATTCCGAATGCCTGAGCTGGTTTTCGAAGAGTGGACCCCCGTCATGAGAACGTATATTTTCCAATTTTACATTGCAGTTTCAAACCAACGACCACTATACCAGTCTGCCCTGTGAACGTACATATGTCAGCAGTACATTTACTTGTAATGGATATTAGTGAAAACATTCCATGTGTATTTCTAAAGGCGAAACTTGACAAGCTCTCAGCTCCATATGTACCTTCAATGTATTATCAGCCCTTTTTTTATCTTGAAACATTGATATAATTCTTGGTCGGTTTAACTGCTAATTGTGAAGAAACTATAACTTTAACAAAAACCAAAAACTATACAGCACTTCTCCCTCGCTTTTCTAGGCGATTACAAAAGGTTTCAATTTAAAATCTTCAAAAATGCGACCTGTAGCGTGCGACCTACCGACATTGTGACAGACAGACAGACAGACAGACACCAGACACCAGACCAATAGATGCTTGCTCAGCATCTAAAAAGGAATTATGACACTTGACTTACACTAACAAGGGAACCACGCCAAGTGGTACACCCAGATTTTAAAATCACCCATTTTATAAAATAAGGCTACTTTTAAATAGAACAGAACCAAAGTAACTCGATTGCATTTTGCGTTGTTTGGTCACAGTGGCCCGCCAAAGTTTAAAAAAATTCAAATTTTAATATTTTGCGACCCTTGTTCTTCTACAGTTCTTGTCCGATTTTGATGAAATTTCGTTTTCTGTGATCCTTTGCCATTTTACTGAAAAGCAATTTCAGGATATTGAAAAATTCGAAAATTTTAATTTTTTTGAAAAAAATTTAAGGAATGAGTATATTTGAGGCCCAATATTTTATCACCGTTTTTTCAAAAAAATGAAAATTTTCGAAATTTTCAAAATAGTGTGCCAAATAGCCATCTGTATAAATATCTAAAATTGATATGTATGTGCCCAACAAATATTAAATTATTAGATTTTAAATTGATTATAAAGGTTTTGCAAGGTTTTAAAAAACAGTATTAGAAAAGTTTCCTTTTTGTCAAAACAAAAATGATCAAACACGAAACCAGTGGTCACTTTATTCGTAAGCCGCTTTAATTTAAATAGGTTTTGACTACATGAGTCTTTTTTAGCAATGAAAGTGGTAATTTGCAAGTCAAAACTATTGATACTTCTTTTTTCCTTCGAAAGAAAAAACGTGTTGTGTTTTAAACTGTAATTTTTCTAATTTGGCCTTGAGGGTTTCGCTGGTTTTTGAAGAAATATCCTTTTAAATTCTAATAGGAAGCATCCACGGAAAACACGGAAACAGTAAACTTTAAAAAGTATGATGAAGTAACTTAACTAATTATAACGTAATTTACTCATTGTACTTAGGAAGTGGTATACACCATTTAGTTAATTTGATAATTAATCGATTGTTACGTAACTGTCCAGTGTTTAAATTTATTTCAATCATATGACAATAGTTTACAATATAATTAATACATCGTCAGTGAAGAACCAAAATGACCAATATCCATTTGTAGCTAAAAGCAATATCCACTGTCTACAAAAATATTGAAACATTTCTTGAAAGCATTTAAGTAGAATATTGAGCACTTTTAAAAATATGTAAATAGAAAATTTAACACTTTTCAAAAACATGTAAATAAAACATTTTGAACTTTTCAAAAACATGTAAATAGAACATTTTACACTTTTCAAAAACATGTAAATAGAACATTTTACACTTTTCAAAAACATGTAAATAGAACATTTTTTTACACTTTTTAAAAACATGTAAATAGAACATTTTACACTTTTCAAAAACATGTAAATAGAACATTTTACACTTTTAAAAAACATGTAAATAAAACATTTTGCACTTTTCAAAAATATGTAAATAGAACATTTTGCACTTTTCAAAAATATGTAAATAGAACATTTTACACTTTTCAAAAACATGTAAATAGAACATTTTACGCTTTTAAAAAACTCGTTATTAACATTATACGCATGTTTCTTTTTTTATGACATAGCTCATTTTAATCGTAGCCTAAATTCGATGTGGGTCATTTTGGTTCTTCACAGACGATATATAATAGTTTTTTGCAAATGAGGAGTGGTTTAGAAAGACGTGGTTGGTCGAAACTCAAAGTAACCTTTATTATTAACATCCCTGCTTTAAGGAATTATTATTGCTTCTATCCCGATTAAACACCATACAAAATATAGCTGCTTAGGCAATGGTGACACTTAAATTTCCAACATAATTATTCATTAAAACCTACTTTTTTTACTGTTAAGCATTTTTTCGTTTTAAAATATACGCGTAAGAAAAGTCATGTCACAGTGAGAACTGCATGTTTCAAGTAGTCATCCCAATATTTGTCGAAAAATAAAATTTCAGCTACAAAAGAAAACATTTTATTTTAACGTTTCCCTTTACCTTGCAATGCAGTAACGAATAAATTCAGATACAAAATTAAAAGACGTAACAAACTTAATTTTAATTGTTGCAGATACAATTAGCTTTCCCAGTTTTAAAAGAATTTTTTTTGCTTAATTAAATTTAATTGGATTTGTGAAAACAAGAAAATAGAAATTTGTAAGTTTCAGCAATACAATTTTAAAAGTATTTAAAATTAATTATTTCCTTTTACGAACAAATTAACAGAAGCAATTTACTAGCATCTAGGAAATACAGTTTTTATTTAACCTTGCAACTTAAGGAACTAAAATTAATTGGTAAGAATGTTACAAAACTTGTAATTCTTATTGCCCTTATTGTTTAATTTACTATAAGCGTTCTCGTGGTGTAGACAGTTGAATACATTTCAGTTAAGCGAAATTTAAAAAAAATACTACAAGGTTATATGAGCATAGTGTAATAATATGTCCATATTATTAGGCGATTTAATCGGTATAGCTACTTAATTATGTACACACACATTTAAGTATACTTTTAGAAGTAGCAGAATCGTGAGCTACATAAGTTTGGGGTATAAAGTGGTGAGCTTATTTCGTTATCTAATAAAGGGCATTTAATTTCAGAAAATTTATCAGCAACAAAGTGTAATTTTAAAATGAATAACATCTATTACTATATCCGCCTTTGTAAATGTAATATTCATTCATATGTGTGTATTTAGACAGCCAGATAATCGCCTCTTATGGGCATGTCTGACTGTATCTTGATACAACTTTACTATAAGAGCCACTAGAAATGATACACATGATGGACACATGATCGGTATCTAGTGACTCCCTTTCTTAACTATTTTTACTGATAGAGGCTACTTACGGCCGTCCTGCTAGAGAGCGTGGATTATACTGATCATCACCAGAATATCAAATATCGTTTTTCCCGTATAACGGAGGCGAAGCCTGACATGGTATGACGAATGGTGGAAGGTTTCTCAGGCCCGCCACTACTTCGAATTCGCCATGCCAGAGCCAACCCGCCAGCAGTCACTCTTAACGAGAGTGGACAGGTGGCGACGGCCTGTAGTGGACGAGGAAGAGAGGAACTTCGAGATGAATCTTGAGTCTATACATTTAAATGTACAGTGTTCAGGCATGTAGTAAACTACTATTAAGCTGACTTGTATCTCTGTCTCAGGTAGGAACTACCACAGATAAATACAACCAGCACCCTAACACTTTAGACTCTCACACCCACCCCGTTCAACTCCCCCAACGCCCCACCAAGCCCCATCCCCCCACTGCCCACAATCCAGAGCACTACTGGCTGGCCCCGACTTGGTGACAAGGCGATGCATTACATCTCCAAGCCACCAAGCCGGGGTTGTAAATGTAATATGAAAATTAAACTAAATTGTTGTGTTAAAAATGCATTACCAGAAGCGCTAATGCAAAATAAAACTGCCTTGTTTATGTGATAAAAAAATGAATATTATTGTGCGTCAATTTTATTAATTTAAATGTATAATGCAACTTACGTAAGTTCATATGACTGCAACTGCAGTTTATACAAATTATTTCAAAGCATATTAGGTACATTACTTGCGAATTTCATTATCAGCAGTTTTAACCTATGATATAATATAATTGAATCTTGCAGTTAGGAAAACGATTGTTAATTATCATAGCTGCATTGTATGTGGTATTTAATGAATAAGAAAATAGAAATTATTTTTCTGCCTATAAATATACGCAATAACGCTTAACAATGCCAGCTTAAATTGCTGTTATTTTTCGTATTTTCTTAGTTAAAAATTTCCAATTGACATAATAATTATTACACTCTCATACAAAAACAATATCTTCAGTGAAGAACCAAAATGACCCATATCCAATTGTAGCTAAAAACAAAATCCGCTATCTACAAAAATATTGCAACATACCTTAAAAGCGTTTAAATAAAATATTTTGCACTTTTCAAAAACATGTAAATAGAATATTTTGCACTTTTCAAAAACATGCAAATAGAATATTTTGCACTTTTCAAAAACATGTAAATAGAATATTTTGCACTTTTCAAAAACGTGTAAATAGAATATTTTGCACTTTTGAAAAACATGTAAATAGAAGATTTTACACTTTTCAAAAACTCGTTATTAACATTTTACGCATGTTACTCATTTTATGACATAGCTCGATTTGATTCTAGTTTAAATTGGATATGGGTAACTTTGGTTCTTCACTGACAATACGTATTACAAAATCAAAATCAAAACCCTACGTCGCCTCAAAAATAAAAAAACAAGTTTGTAGTATACGTTCAAAGATGTTTGTATTGCGGGAACTATACATTATGTTTTCATTGTTATTCTTTTTAAGTTCCCACAGTAATGTTTTTACGGAATCGCCTATTTCACAGCAAAAATTCATTCCATACAGGCAATTTCTAAAGCCACTATAGCGCAAGTTTAAATTGATTTTAGAGTTTAGAATCGTCATAAACGCAACTTGTGTATGCAGCTTTTCTCTTGTTAATCTTAATTCAAGAATTTGTTAGTTTTCTCTTTGTAAGGCATATTGTAAAATTCAAAAAATATGCGAAACTTTAATTTCGTAATGCGATGGTACATCATTATTTAATTATAGGATATGGTATAAAAGTAAGACTTTAAAAATTACAATGTTACAGTCTTTCGTTAGTAGCACGGGGAGCCTAAGGATTTTGCTTAAAGTTGGTCAGATTCATATTTTCAAAATGATTGGCATAACCCTTGCCCTGCATTCGTCATATTCCAGAACATGTTTGAAGTTAGCTCTCTGCTGTACAAACACAATTCTTGCTGCATCTTATTCAACGTTGCCATTTTCGGCAGAGAGACGGCTTTTTCTTACGAAAAACACACAACAAGCGTCTACTTCTACTTCTACTAGATATATCACGCAAGATGCTCCTATAATAATGGAAAAACAGAAATTAGCTACAAGTCTTCCAAATTTTTTTGATTCAATGTCAGGTTTAAACCCTCAAGAAGTAACTGTATTTTTTGAAGTACTGGATGAAATTGTGGAGGATATTGGAAATTTTCCATTTGTGAACGAGGCAACTATAGCGAATGAGCGCGTTCAAAATTGTATAAAATATGTTCTTCCTTCAGGACTCATGAGGTAAAAACATTTTTATTTTTTCACACAAATATTCTAAAAGTTTTGTAATTTAAATATATGGTATGTGAAGAACCAAAATGACCCATATCCATTTGTAGCTAAAAACAAGACCCATTATCTAATCTACACAAATATTGAAACATGTCTTGAAATCATTTCAATAGAACGTTTTGCAATTTTGAAAAATATGTAATTATAACATTTTACAGTTCTCAAAAACATGAAAATTGAACATTTTACACTTTTCAAAAACATGAAAATTGAACATTTTACACTTTTCAAAAACATGTAATGAGAACATTTTACACTTTTCAAAAACATGTAATGAGAACATTTTACAGTTTTCAAAAACATGGAAATTGAACATTTTACACTTTTCAAAAACATGTAATTAGAACATTTTGCACCTTTTCGAAAACATGGAATTAGAACATTTTGCACCTTTTCGAAAACATGAAAATTGAACATTTTACACTTTTTAAAATCATGTAAATGGAACATTTTACAGTTTTCAAAATCATGGAAATTGAACATTTTACACTTTTCAAAAACATGTAATTAGAACATTTGACAGTTTTCAAAAACATGGAAATTGAACATTTTACATTTTTCAAAAACATGGAAATTGAACATTTTACACTTTTCAAAAACATGTAAATGGAACATTTTGCACCTTTTCGAAAACATGGAATTAGAACATTTTGCACCTTTTTGAAAACATGAAAATTGAACATTTTACACTTTTTAAAATCATGTAAATGGAACATTTTACAGTTTTCAAAAACATGGAAATTGAAAATTTTGCACCTTTTTAAAAACATGGAATTAGAACATTTTGCACCTTTTTAAGAAGTTGAGAACATGTAAATAGAACATTTCACACTTTTCAAAAACTTGTAATTAACATTTGACGCATCTTTCTTATTTTGTTTTTATGACATATCTCATTTTGATTCCAGCTTAAATTGGATATGGGTCATTTTGGTTCTTCACAGACGATATGTCTGGTAAATTTAGCATCTATAGCAGATATTTTAAAAGTGTTGATTTATTTAAATTGTCAATGTTTGTGTGTAGTGGAACAATTTTTCTGGCTGCAGACCGTTTTTATGCAAAACAAAGACAAGCCAAAGGAATACCGTTGAAAAATGAGGAAGAACATTTTCGGCTTACGAGCGTCCTGGGCTGGGGAGTTCATGCGGTAATTAAATAATCAATGTAGTAATCAATTAATTAAATTTCAATTAATAAATTGCCAATTAAAAACCAAAAATTTATGTTTAAATATGTTGCATTATTGTTTATTTGTTTTTAAACAGTACCTTGTACATGCTGCAGCGCAAGATGACATACTTGACGGAAATCATAGAAGAAACAACCTTGAAAGTTGGCATAGACTACCCGGCAATGCAAAGCATGCTATTAGAGACACCGAACTGATAAAAGATATGATTTTTATGCTTTTAAAGAAATATTTTAGAAGCAAGGATTTCTACACTGACTTGGTTGATATGATGCTCGAATGTATGTATGTGTCATACATTGGAATTAGTGAGATGGAAATTATAAAAGCCTCAACAGACATCTACAAGCAAGTTTGACATTTTTTCTAGAAATAAAAATACACAATTTCTAATAATATGTTAAATATAATTATGCATACATACACAGGGCCAGACAAAGGAATTGCTTTTAGATAGCAATTTTGTTTTATACAGAAAGCACCATTTTGAGTTTATAAATTGTTTTCTTTGGTGAAGCAAAATATTGCATTTACATGTTTTAGCCAAGTTTAAAATGTCCAATTTACTTGATTTAGAAAAGTGCAAAATATACAATACACATTTTTTGAGAAAAGTGGAAAATGTTTTATTCGAATGCTTTTTAAATGTACAAAAATATTTATTTTCGTGTTTTTTAAATGCACCAAAATTTAGATTTGCATGTTTTTGAAATGTGCAAAAAAATTTATTTGCATGTTTTTAAAATATACAAAAATTTGTATTTGCATGTTTTTGAAATGCAGCAAAAATTTTATTGGCATGTTTTAAAAATGTGCAAAAAATTTTTTTGGCATGTTTTTGAAATGCACAACACTTTTGAATAGCATATTTTTTAAAACTGTAAAATTTTCGATTCAAACATGTTTTTTAAAAATTCAAGCAGCGGAAGCTGGCTGCGCTGGCGTCATTATCCGGTCGTATGCATGCAAAAAATTACATGTAATGCAGTTATATAACTATAAAAGATAATAACTTAATTTTCAATTCTAGTCCAAGATCTGCAAATTTGCTAAAACCAGGAAAAAAGTATGCTTACGCTGTTTTTCCATTCCAAGCCATTGCAGTTGCCATGATAGTGGTAATTTAGTTTTTTTTTAATAATTACACATTCTTATTACATACAATGTTTTACTGTAGCACTCATTTCAATTGAATTTTGTGAGTTTACATACAAGCCTTACAAGCATAACAGTTACAATTGTATTTACGGTTTCTTAAAGAACGGTTTCAGCGTTGCTGATATATATTCCCATGTGCGTGAAATATGTTTGGACATGTGTCTCCTTGCTGGTATTTCTGAAGACTATATTGATGGCTTCGGAGATCAAAATGTAAATGAAAGAAACACAACGGATATTTTAGAAGGGAAGCAAACATGGCTATACTGGAGAGCGTTGGAGCTAGCAAGTCCAGCACAAGCTAAATTACTAATGGTAAAATTTGCATACTTTATTGAATTTTAACTAAAACAAGCGTAACTTAATAATATTTTATTACTTGCATATCGTCAGTGAAGAACCAAAATGACCCATATCCAATTTCAGCTAGAATCAAAATGAGCTATAATTACATATGTCATAAAAGCAAAATAAGAACGGGCATAAAATGTTAATTAAGAGTTTTTGAAAGGTGTAAAATGTTTTATTTACATGTTTTTGGAAAGGTGCAAAATTTTCTAATTCCATGTTTTAGAAAAGGTGCAAAATGTTCTCATTCCATGTTTTTGAAAAGGTGCAAAATGTTCTAATTCCATGTTTTTGAAAAGTCCAAAATATTCTATTTACATCTTTTTGAAAACTTCAAAATGTTCCGTTTACATGTTTTTAAAAAGTGTAAACTATGTTCTATTTAAATGGTTTCAAGACATGTTTTAATATTTTTGTAGATAGTGGATATTGTTTTTATAGCTACAAATGGATATGGGTCATTTTGGTTCTTCACTGACGACGATATGTGATTTTATGTTTCCTAGAACTCTTATGGAAAATATGACGAAAAATGTGTCGAGACAGTTAAATTAATCTACACTGAATTAAAAATTAAAAAAGACATGGATGAAACAATTAAAGGTCTAGAACAAGATTATGAAACTAAAATTTCCCTAACGCGTCCTAAACTACCAGATGGACCCTGGCCTGTCCTACTCGACTTTATGAATTATTTTAGAGGTGTGAGAGCAGGGAAATTTTCTAGACCGTAAATGATTTTGTTTATGATGATTGTATACCTAATGAAATCCTAACAACAAAATTAGTTAACTAAATGTAATATTTATTATTGTTTCAAGTGCATAAATAAAGTCTTAAAAAAATACAAGTTTGTTCTAAACAAAGCATATTAACAATTTTATTATTTCAATAAATTTAACTGACGCAATAACAATAATTTTTATTACACAATATCCAACAATACAAAAAAAGCATAATTATATATGGCACTTTAAATTTTCAATGGCAGTCTTGCAATGTTATATCAATATGTACGCTGTTAAGCTTTTAAATCATTAATTCCAACTGTTGAAATAATTAAATAATTGCGTAATACAACCTCCCACTTACAACTAGTTATAGTTGCTATAATAAAAGCTATTAGGTTCCAATTTAATAAAATATTTGATAATATTACCTTTTGTTAAAAACTTATTTTTTATTTTAGTTTTTTGCATCCATTGTTTGTAGCATATTCTCGTTTCTATCTTTTGTGTTTTTTAAGTTAGGAAATTAAATTCCCCTGACAATGTAAAGTCACTCTTACACTTATAAACGTCGTCATTTCGTCATATCGGATGCCTACAAAATTTATGTTTTTAATCCCAGTTAATTTGTGCATTAATTAACTTTAAAAGCCGTAGTTTTTTAGAGTGCAACGTCCAAATACTTGTTATAAATGATGCAATAATTACGAAATTCGGATTAGTTAACCTGTAAAGCAAGGTGATTTTAAAATCAATATGGTATATTGGTAAATATGTAGGTACCTACTTACTTTATTGGGTAATCCTTTTTGTTCAAAAACAAGTTCTGTTACACTGCTAATATCGTCTGTAAAGAACCAAAATGACCCATATCCATTTTTAGCTAAAAACAATATGTATTATCTACGAAATGTGTCCTGAAACTGTTTTTATTTAGAACATTTAGAACTTTTCAAAAACGTGTAAACAGAATATTTTACACTTTTTTTAAATGTGTAAATAGAATGTTTTACACTTTAAAAAAAACTTGTAAATAGAACATTAAACACTTTTCAAAATCATGTAATTAGAACATTTTACATGTTTTAAAATCATGTAATTAGAACATTTTACATGTTTTAAAATCATGTAATTAGAACATTTTACACGTTTTAAAAACATGTAAATAGAACATTTTACACGTTTCAAAAACATGTTAATAGAACATTTTACACGTTTCAAAAACATGTAAATAGAATATTAAACACTTTTCAAAAAACTTGTAGAGAGAAAGACAACTTTATTAAAATAAACTTGACACTGTCGTCCAACGACGATAGCCCACAGGACTCAGTATACGATGCATAATTTTGCTGCATATAAATTATGTGTATTATTAAAAATATGAATGTAATTTAAAAATTAATTAGTTGGCACAGAAGAATATAAATGATGCACACAAATTTGAACTGATTTCTTCAGAACGGAAATCACTATGTCATCAATCAGCGTACTAGGTAGACAATTGGTTTTCATGAAATTAAGGAAAAATTTTGAAATCGTCCCTCGTGCCCCAATGTACAGTCCTATAACTTGAATATCAGTAATTCCCAGTTTCTGTTGGAAGTAGGGGATACAAGGGTCATAGATTCCTTTTTTCTCCTGATGTACAGCCTCAGATTGATTTATGTTGTTCTGTTCCATGCGCACAGTTGGATCAAGTATAATGCCTTGCTTGGTTTTTAAATTGTAAGCAATTATATCCACACGCCTTGAACCGTCTCCAGTACATTCCACTTCCTGAAGAACTTTCCAGCCTAATTTTTCCATTGCATCAGCAAGTAAACGGCGAACGGCATGATGTCGGTTATTACGAATCAGCTCTCCACGTTGACATCGTCCAAGGATATGTCCAATCGTTTCAATCTCTTTGCAGCCATGTCGGCAGTAAAGGGATCCTTGGTCAGGTCGAGGGATCGCATTAATCGGTAATACATTTCCAACCATTTTAATAGCAGTGATATATTCAGACGTCGATAGTCCATTTTTTGAGTGAATCCATTTATTCGCATAAGGACATTCTTGAAATTGGATGACACCTTGTCCTTTTTGAGGCAATTCACACCAAGCATCATATTCCAAGCCTCTCAAATGATCACGGATAAACTTGCTCTTCTTCCCTTTACACTCAGCCATAGTTTGCCTTACGTTTAATGGTACAGCAAGAAAATCCAAGCAACTGGATTTTTCCATTTCCAAATCTTTAATTTCATGAATTAAGGCATGAGCGGAACTTGATAAAATCTCTAGAGCATTAAAGTTTTGGATCCCAGCTTCCCATTTAGCGCGTATAAGTCCAATTCCCTTAACTTTTGAGCTGGAGTAGAGCATGCTTGTAGGAGTGTTAATTTTTAAAAACGTGTAAATAGAGCATTTTGCAGTTTTCAAAAACATGTAAATGGAACATTTTACACTTTTCAAAAACTTCTTATTACCATTTTACGCATGTTTCACATCATGTTTCTATTATGACATAGCTCATTTTGATTGTAGCTACAATTGGAAATGGGTCATTTTGGTTCTTCACAGACGATATTGTATTTGTGGACCATTTGAATTAAGTGTCACGTTTACTTTGCGTAATAATTTAATTGTATATAACTCATTGTTTGCTTTAATTCCCACTGGATTTTGTGTAAAGAAACTGCGTAATATCTTGAAAGTGAAATAGTAAAAATTGCAATCAAGGAGAGACTAGGGGAAATTGACAGACAAACAAACGGATACTATAGTAATTATCTTGGGTAATTATTGCCCAAGTAGGTACATGTGAGCGCATATCACCATTACCTGCTACAAACAATTCGGTTGCCAAAGACTATTTAAACAAGTAAATTTGACTAGACGAGTTTAATTGTTTATTACGCTACAAGTTGAACAAGTCGCACTACACTAAGTCAGCGTATCAGTTGGTGCTTTTGAATTTTCTACTTAACAAGGATTCAAGAAAAGTTTTATTTTACTACCCACCACACCTCAGCACAGTAGAGCTTTTCAAAATGATTTCTGTAATCCTTGGACTTTTAGTAATATTTATATTTAGCTTTATTTACATAAAAGGGGCACAGAATAAAAAATCCTGGAAGAAACCTCCGGGTAAGAAACCATTTTATTTAATGCTGACTCGTTAAATAGCACTAAAAATCTTACAAACTAACGTGTCATTATTTACACAAATAAGACAGTATTGAAACACTATGTAGTTCTTATATTATTGCCAGGTTCAAATTGTATTGCAATGTAAATAAATATACGATTAATTTTTTAGTTTAAAATTACCGTAATTTTGAAAAATTTATTTAAGGTCCATGGGGGTTGCCTATACTTGGTCATCTACTATTTCTAGGAAAAAATCCTGCGAAAACATTTATGAAATGGAAAGATATTTATGGACCAATGTTTACTATTAGACTTGGAAGTGTGGAGTAAGTAAACGAATTAGAAATCTTTTAATAGACACTTTAGTATTTAAATTATCTAACTTTAAAGCGGGGGGGGGGGGGGGCAATGCGGGCCAGCGCTGGCAGCCTCCACTGCTTACATTTTCAGAAACCATGTAAGTGGGGAATTTTACAGTTTTTAAAAACATATGTGAATGGAGCATATTGCAGTTTTCAAAAACATGTGAATGGGGCATTTTGCAGTTTTTAAAAGCATGTAGATGGAGCATTTTGCAATTTTTAAAAACGTGTAAATAGAGCATTTTGCAGTTTTCAAAAACATGTAAATGGAGCATTTTGCAGTTTTCCAAAACATGTAAATGGAGCATTTTGCAGTTTTTAAAAACGTGTAAATAGAGCATTTTGCAGCTTTAAAAAACATGTAAATGGAACATTGAGTAGTTTTCAAAAACATGTAATTGGAACATTGAGTAGTTTTCAAAAACATGTAAATGGAACATTTTGCAGTTTTCAAACACGTGTAAATAAAACATTTTAAATGTTCAAAAACATGCCAAAAAAATGTTTTTTGCAAATTCCAAAAACATGGAAATAAAAGATTTTGCACTTTTCTGAATCAAGTAAAAAGAATACTTTTAATTTCTCTTAAACGATATAATTATAAATACAATATATTGCTTTTCCAGAAAAAAACTTGAGTAAAATTAAAATAGTGGTTTTTGCATGGCAACAAATTGCTGCCTGAAGCAAAGCCTTGCTTTAAATTGTCATATGTACAATACAAAGAATTTGAAATTTAATATTGTGTACAGAGCAATTGTTCTTAGCGACGCCAAAATAATTAAAGAAGCTCTTAATATGGAAGGTGTTGCTGGACGGCCCTTGCTTCCAAATTTTCTAAATTACTCACAATCTAAAGGTACTATCTAATCTAAATTTTATAAGCGCATTCCTTTCTTACAACCTTAAAACAACATAAAAGGTGCTATTATTTACACAGGTTTAATATTTACGGGTGGACCACGTCAAATGGAACAGAGACGCTTTGCACAGAAATCATTTAAAGGAGCTGGACTAAATAAATCTGTATTTGGATTCAATGTTGAACAAGAAATTTCCAAATGTTTAGCAGGAATAAAAATTAAATGTGAAAATCAATCAGCGACAACCAATGGAAAAACGAAAATTAAACAGTTATTTAAGTTCCCTGTCATAAATTCTATTTGGGTGGCAATTATTGGGAAGCGTTTTGATGAGACTGACCCAACATTAACCAAGTTTTGTAAAGTTTTTAAAAGGTTGTACTTATAAGACACTATAGCTACCACTCTTAAGCTTTGGTTTTGACATAATTTAATTTTGCTTTTGATTTTTTTTTGTGCTTTAAGTATGCTTGATACAAACGACAAATTTATCAGTCAAATGTCCTGGTACTTCCCAGCAATGTATCCAGTTCTGGATTTCTTTGGTCTAAATGCTTTCGTAAAATGTGGAAAAGAAATGCAAGCTCATGTAGAAAAGCAAGTTGAGCAGTGCAAAGAAGATTATGTAAAAGGACAGCCGAAACATTTTACACATGCATATTTTGACAAAGTTGCAGAAACGAACGATCCTCAGTCAAGTTTTTTTGCAGAAAGTTAGTAATTAATTAGTCCAAGTATTTATTTCAGTGCATTTTTTTGTCGCCTGATTTTTTAATTTCTTGAATATTTTCGGTTGGTACCAATTTCAATACATGCAATTAAGTTTATTTAAAGTGCTAAAACATCTAGATTTTGAGAGAGAAGAGTCAAAATGACCCATTTCTAGTTTATAAGCTAAAGTCAAAATGAGCTATGTCGTAAAAACACTAATTAGAAAAGATGCGTTAAATGTAAACTCATTTAATGATTTTGAAACGTGCAAAATAATATTATTACATTTCCATGTTTTTGGAATGTTTAAAATGTTCTATTCGCATAATTAAGAAAAAAGAAAAATGTTCTTTTTACATGTTTTTGAAACGTGCAAAATTTTCTATTTTCATGTTTTTTAAAAGTGCAAAATTTTCTATTTTCAAGTTTTTTAACGTGCAAAATTTTCTATTCACATGTTTTTGAAAAGTGTAAAATGTTTTATTGACATGTTTTTGATAAAAGTTAAATGTTTTATTTCCATGTTTTTTAAACGTGCAAAGTGTTCTTTTTCCATGTTTTAGAAAAGTGCAAAATTTTCTATTTCCATGGTTTTGAAAAGTGTAAAATGTTCTATTTTCATGTTTTAGAAACGTGCAAAATGTTAGATTTTAGTTCCTTTAAGACATGTTTTGAAATTTTTGTTGATAGCTGTTGCTGTTATTGTTTCGAACTACCAATCAAAAAATGAGTCATTTTGTTTATTCACTGAAAATTTAATACAACCTAAACTGAAACGTTTTTCGTGTAGGAAAAGAACAAATCATTACTACTGGTGACATATTTATAGCTGGATTGGAGACAACAGTGACATCTCTCGACTGGCTAATTCTGTACATGGCCAGGAATTCAAAAGTTCAAGCCAAATTTCAACAAGAAATTGACCAAGTACTTGGAGACTACAAGCTCAATAAACGATTACCAACCATAGCTGACAAACCTCAAATGCCCTATGCAGAAGCTGTAGTCCATGAAATACTCCGAGTAACATCTCCTATACCATTTGGTGCATATCATTGTACTCAAAAAGAGATTGAATTTCGTGGCTACACAATTCCAAAAGATACAACAATTATTCCTAATTACTGGGGTGCTAATCATAACCCTGATGTTTATGAGAGGCCACACGATTTTATTCCAGAACGGTTCATTAATCCTGATGGAACTGCTATGAAACAGCCAAGCGACTTATTGGCATTTGGTGCTGGGAAACGGAGTTGTGTTGGAGAATATTTTGCTAAAGATCAACTGTTTTTAATTTCTACTAGTTTTTTTCAACAATTTTCTGTATCCTGTAGCACTGAAGATACTACTCTAGTTGGAAAATTTGGATTTGTTCTGTCACCTGAAGAGTTTTATGTGAATCTAACTGAGCGCGCAGCAAAATAGCGTAATATAACTAACAAAGTTGAAATTATGTAACAAAATCAGCTTATTTGATAAAAACATTTAGAAATTGTGAGCTGTAGTTGAATAAATATTACCATACATGTAATTAGTTCAGACATTTCAATTTTATTAAATCGTGTTTGCTAATAATTATCACACAAGTAATTGTGTGCGCACTTAACGAAACATATTAAAATCAGTTTTAGAAAATAGCTATAGTAATATAATTTATTATATAGCAGCGGTCACAAAATATCGTGACTGGTCCACGAAATACAAAACTACGTAATTATCTGCTAATTTTATTCTGCCAAATTAATTAGTTTAATATAAAGTCACCTATATTTCAAGTCGCGCGATAGCTAATTAATTCTACCCTAATTCAGGACATAATCGTATTGATAATAATTATTAGGCGTGTTTAATAAATTAACTATTATAAAAAATTTAAAGTAATTCATAAATATAATATAACTATCAAACTGTCTTGACGATGCACACTTGTACAAAACTATAATTACATCTAGATATAATTAGCTTATAAACGCACCAGTTCCCTGCTTTCACATTTAAAACACAGTTTCAAGACATAGATTAATTGAAGGAGAGTAACAGTTACGTCATAAGTTTACATATAAAAAATTATTCTACTTACATTTAACGAACAAGTGAAGCAGTTGCCAAGGTGCCACCGTTTCCGGTCCTAATCTTCAAATTGTATAATTACTGAATCATTAACTGCTAATGAATATATCATTTCGTAGAAAATTTGAATAGCTTTGCACAGGTATGCGACAGGAAATCATTTTCTATCCGCTATTAAATACATATCATCGGTGGTGAAGAACCAAAATGACCCATATCCAATCACTGCTAAACACACTATTAATTATTTACAAAAATATTTAAATATGTCTTAAAAGGATTTAAATAAAACATTTTACACATTTAAGAAACATGTAAATACAATATTTTACACTTCAAACACATGGAATTAGAACATTTGGCACCTTTTCGATAACATGAAATTAGAACATTTTGCACCTTTTTGAAAACATGAAATTAGGACATTTTGGACCTTTTCGAAAACATCGAATTAGGACATTTTGCACCTTTTCGAAAACATGAAATTAGGACATTTTGCACCTTTTCGAAAACATGGAATTAGGACATTTTGCACCTTTTCGAAAACATGGAATTAGGACATTTTGCACCTTTTCGAAAACATGGAATTAGGACATTTTGCACCTTTTCAGAAACATGTAAATCGAGCATTTAAACTTTTCGAAAACTCATAATTAACATTTTACGCATGTCTCTCAATTTGTTTAAATGACATAGCTCATTTTGATTGTAGCTTACATTCGATATGGGTCATTTTGCTTCTTGACAGACGATATAAATAAACAATTTTAACTATTTACTGCTTGGATGAACAAAATTCATTACTTTTTTGTACAACGTTTACCATTAACATGGATATTCCAATTTTGTTTGCTAGTGTAACTTTTCCCACAGTGTTTGCAAATGAATGGTTTTTCTCCCGTATGTGTCATCATGTGACGTTTAAGATCGGAGCCATAACTAGTTTTGTAAGTGCAATTTAGAAACGAGCATGCCGATTTCCTATTCTCTAGGTGAGTGTTTAAATGATACCAAAAAGTATCACTACGTGTGTATTTCTTGCTGCACTTGTGGCATCTAAACGGAGTTTGTTTGTGAATTTTTCCGTAATGATTTTTGAGCTGAACCAGGCCCCGCGTTTTAAAACTGCAGGAAGGGTAGGAACAAGTGTACACATTTAGTTTCCTTTTGATCTTGACTGTTTTTGCTTTTGACGTGGGAAAAGTCTGCCCTTCTTTCTTGGCAAATTTTGGCTTCTCTAAAACGACTTTCTTAGGGTGGCTGCTTCTGAATTTGACCCTGTTTGACCTCCTTAAAAAACTGGTGCTAGAACTGTGTACGTTAGACAGTTGATGCGTGTGATCAGGTTTGCTAGTGGTACTGGTACTACAGCTGGTGTTGTCTAAAGCATTTGATAGGAAACTTCTCTTTTTATCGCCAACCCGAGTATCCGCATTTTTTTCATTTCGAGATGTGGAATCTAATTGATAGGTTAAATAAATACAGAGGTAAATTAGCAACGAATTTATTACATGTAACAGAATTATGAGTGTGTTGCATCTGTAAAAGTTTAGCGATTATGATTATAAAACAAAAATTATATATCGTCTGTGAAGAAACAAAATAACCCACATCCAATTTCAGCTAGAATCGAAGTGAGCTATGTCATAAAAACAAAGTAAGACACATGAGTAAAATGTTAATTAGGAGTTTTTGGAAAGTACAAAATGTTTTATTTACATGCTTTTTAAAAAGTGCAATTTGAACTATTTGTGTGGTTTTGAAAAGATGCAAAATTTTTTAATTCCATGTTTTTGAAAAGGTACAAAATGTTCTAATTCCTTGTTTTTGAGAAAGGTGCCTTTTGTGATTCCAGGTTTTTGAAAAGTGAAAAAATGTTCCATTAACATATTTTTAAAAAGTGCATAATATTATATTTAAATGTTTTTAAGACATGCTCCAATATTTGTGTAGATAGTGGATATTGTTTTTAGCTAATAATACATATGGTTCATTTTGGTTCTTCACAGACGCTATGTGTCTACTCACTCACAGTTAATACCATTCATTACTATTAGCAGCTATCTACCTACTAACAAAACCATTATAATCAGAACTCGCATGTCGATACTGCAAGCGCTGCCAATATTTCTAATTAAGTTTAAAACTTAAGATTGCACATATTTAGCGCGTAAAAACTTAATGTATTATTAATTTAACTGCAACAAACATTTAATTCGTGAATTACCTGCCACATCAAGATCCAAGGGAGCACTATCCATAACTTCCAGAGCATCTGGTGATTTAGCGATCGCCACCCTTTCATGACTTGCAACTTCTGACACATTTTGTACGGATTGGGATGGCAGATTACCCATCACGCACATTTAAAGAGTTTTTTCTGAGAATAATATTCAAATTTAAAAAACTTGACGGCCCCCTAGGCTTGACATCTTTGAGAAACTCAAAAATCCATTTTTTGAGACTTTCTTGATCGTCCGAATCTCTGTTGTTCATAAACTGTTTAATAGATTCTTGAATTTCTAGTAACTGCCATTTAGAATAGGTCATCTCTTTAGCAGGAAAACTCAATTTCTTTCGAGCTGCAATTTAATTAACTGCTGCCACTACTGTATCATCTGCGTCTGCAATATTGGTACATAAAATGAGATATTTAAATAAATAAACAACTTTCAAGCGTTTAGTGTAATGCAAATGCATGCATTTATTGCGGATATAACAAAATTGGTAAAGTTAACTGTTACACTGTAGTTTTAATTTACGTACTTCGAAGACTTCAAACTATTATTAGGAACTAATTTTGTAACACTACAAAACCGCGTGTACAAATATATATCGTCTGGGAACAACCAAAATGACCCATTTCCAATGTAAGCTACAATCACAATGAGCTGTGCAGTGATAAAAAGATGTAAAACATGCGTAAAATGGTAATTAGGAGTCCTTAAAAAGTGTAAAATGTTCTATGTACAAGTTTTTTGTAAAGTGTAAAATACTCTATTTACACATTTTTAAAAAGTTTAAAAAATTCTACTTACACATTTTTGAAAAGTGTAAAATGTTCTATTACACGTTTTTAAAAAGTGCTAAATGTTCTAAATAAATAGTTTCAAGACACATTTAGTAGATAGTATATATTAGTTTTAGCTAAAAATGGATATGGGTCATTTTGGTTCTTTCGATATATTTCGACCGTTCTGACGTTAAACAAATTACACACAGTTTTGAGATGCCAAAATATGTTACTAACTAATAAAGACCAAAAACAAATCCACCTACCGTCGGTAATACTAAGGACGTCGTCGGCGTTCGAATGGGAATCTGAAGGAATATTTTTCTTTGCAGTAGCAGCACTTTTATTTAACAGAACTACGGAAGAAGCCACAGTTGTGTTCGTTGACCTATTAAGTCCAGAATAAATTGGCGACATAGAACAATTCAAACGCGTAGCCCGACGAGATGAATTTAAGGTTGAAATGCATTTGTTAGTATCCGCAAGACAAACCCTTACATATGAATAATTAAATAATAAATGCACGTAATTTCTCAACAAAATTAAACTCAATACTGTTACTGTAAATGCAACAAGAAAGGAAACTTACACCAGTGACACGTGTTGACCTAGTGCATGTACGCTTTTTGAATTTTGGAAACAATTTCCATTTGACCAATACAACGAAATTAGTGAGGTGATTTGAAATTTTCTCTGAATGTATTTTTTCAAATCACTAATCGTTTCAACAAGTTCTTCTGATGGAATTGGACCCAAACTCATAAAATTTCTGCTTCCAGAACGCAACTCATGAATCCCTTGGTCTGGCGTCGGTGTTAAGTACTCGATCAAATCACATAGCACAATATCAAGCAAGTAGAGTTAAGGTTTACTTCCACTCCTCATTTTTCAAAGTTGCGGTCTAGAATAATTATTAAAAACGTGAGTTTTTAGTAAACATTATAAGTTACCTTCTTGGAACTGTGAACTACCAACAAGCCAACAACCAAAGCTATGGCCTACATACCTTGTAATAATTCTGATTTAAATTAGCATATTATTCAGTATTAACTGCTAAAATTTATCACCCTTATAGATATGCAATATATGCGCAACTGGAATAAAAAATTACGTTCACCTTTCACCTTTATTATTTTAATATTTTGGGGCTTAAATAATAAACACATGTAAACCGTTATGTGTTTAAATTTTGCAACGATCACTTCAATTTTAGTTGAAAATCAATCTTATACATATCCACTGTTGAGTGTCAACACTGTCACTGTCAACTTTTCACTGCTATAATAATCGTCATCAGTAATTATGTATTAAACAACTAAATGATCACCTACTTTCTATTCTAATTATGCCAGAACCAAATAAACATAAACGAGAATCTACTCTTGACTACAGAGTGCCTCTGACTGCCGAGCAGAGCACATCGATAAGCTAGGGTCTAGGCCCAATTTCTACTGTCTGTCTTTTGACTGTGATTTGGCTGTGGTTTGGACTTAGTTCTACTTCTACACATCTAATACGGCGCTGGGTTGACACCCGTAAAATAGTTAATTTGCTTCACATCTGTACGGAGCTGGGTTTACACCCGTAAAATAGTTGGTCTCTACACATCTGTACGGGGCTAGGTGATTCCCGTAAAATTATCAGCAGGCAATTAGAAGATTAGAAGAGGCAATTGTTTTGGTGAATTAGAAGTTCTACACGAGTGAAGATTCGAAAGGGGATTTTAAAGTAAATCTCACCGCTCAGCGAGACCTTCATCGCATGTGCTTGGGAGTCTTTCGGAATGGATCATCGCGTAGTATTTAGCTAGTTTTTTGCATTCTGTTTTATTCATTTATTTATGGTGACAAGTGCTGTAGTTTTGTGTGACTCGTAGTGTCGGAAAGTGTGCCTGCCGTTGAGTAAGTTTATTTTTACATAGGATAATATAGTATTCACTGTAGTTTATGTAGATACATATACATAAGTGCATAATTATCATAAGTTACATAGGCTACTGTAGTTTAACTGATGTTGTGAGTTCCATTCTTCCAGAGCGTCACTCCTGGTCTGGTGTGGCAATCTTGGGTGAAGAGCCGGGTTCGAATCCAGGCTAGGGCAATTAAAGGGATGAGCCAACTGATACTTCTTCTTCGCTTCCCACTTCGATCTTCGCTTTTTACTGTCTTCTGCAACAGTTGGCTCATCTCAACCACCCAATTTTGATTTAATTTTTTCAAATTTTACGATTTTTTCAATTTTTGCGTTTTTTCTACACTATGCGTTTTAAGTGCGTTATCTGTAACCTTAAGCTAGGTAAACGTAGGCTTTATCTTGAGTGCAGTGTATGTAAATGCATTCACCATCGCAGCTGCTTAGGTATGTCAATAGAAGAATACAGAAATGTAGGCATGGGATGGAAATGCATCCCATGTTGTGATAATGTGGAAGTAAGTGCATGCTTGAGCTGTAGTCGAAGTAATGTTTATGTAAAGAAAGGATGCGCTGATAGGTGGTTTTGTATAGATTGCCTTTTTCCATCTTGTAATCTTAACAATAGTGATAATTATGTTGACATACCAATTCCATTCTCTCAGGTTGCGGCTTTACCTGTCAATTACGAGCTAAGGCATGGTACTGGTGTAAAATTAGTTCACTTAAATGTCAATGGGATAAATGTGGCTAAATAAGAAAGCTTAAAGTGTCTCATAGAATATTATAAAATTGACATTCTTTGTGTGACAGAGTCAAAGCTCAATATGGAAATGCTATCAGGTTTATATTGTATAAATGGATTCACGCTACATGGGTTTGATAGGCAACATGGAAATGGTGGTGGGTTACTGATTTATGTAAAGGATAGCTGCACTTCATTTCCTTTAAGTGTTACATATGCTTCTGTTCCTAGTTTGGAAATTGCTACACTTATAGTACAATCCCCATTTTGTAAGCCCTGGAACTTGACTGTAGTATATAAGTCCCCTAAAGTAGACAGGACGTTATTTATCCAAACGTTCGACAACTACTTATCTCAGCTCAGGGAAGCATCACCTGACCATGAGCAATTTATCACGGAGGATTTTAATATTGACCTGAGTACAAAGGATAGTGTTTCTAAAGAACTCATTAGCTCAAATGCATGGTACGAGGCACATAATACATCACCAAACTAGAGTAACTCGTACAAGTAGTAGTTTAATAGATCACATTGACACATCCAACGTTGATATAGTGCGGTCTAGTGGTGTACTTTCAGTAGGTATATCTGACCATGATGCTGTCTTTGCAATCATAAAGGCAGCAGAGAAATCATATCCTGTCAAGTATATAACCCTAAGAAATTACGCTGATACTGATTGGGACGTTGTGAAGTCCGAGCTGGCAAATATTCCATGGTCCACTATGGCAATCTTTGACGATGCACATGACGCGTTAAATTGCTTTGAGCTTATAGTTACTGAGGTAATAAATCAATACGCACCAGTTATAAGTCGTCGGGTTAAGGGTAAGCCGTCTAAATGGCTTACACCTAGCTTAAAAAGGCAAATGCATCGCCGAGATCATCTAAAAGCTCATAGCATGAAATTAAAATGCTCAGTACTTGAATCTGAATACAAAGCATTACGGAATAAGATTAATAATGAAGTAAAAGTGGCAAAGTAAAGTCAGTATCAGCGAAAATTTTCAGAGGCACCTACATCAACCAATGTCTGGAACGTGCATAATAAGTTGGTAGAAAGATCTAAACAAGCCCCTACTAGTTTTAATCTTAAAGTTAACGGGAGATCTATTATTCAAAACCAAGATGTAGCTAAAGTACTGGCCAATGCTTTTGTTCTGAAGGGCTTAAATGTAGATTTAGATATACTGTATGATACTACCCTTGTAAATGACAATGTTGTTCAGCCTTTTACAGAGGACAAGGTCAAAAATAGCTTTAAGTTAATTAAAAGAAAGAAAACTTCAAACCCTGAAGATTTATCGTACAGAGTTCTAGACAATTGTATGAGTGAGTTAACCTTTCCTCTAGCACTACTTTTTACGCAGTTTTTGGTTTTGTGTGCTTATCCTACAAAATTCAAGTGCGCAATAGTAACTCCGCTGTTCAAGGGTAAGGGCTCGCGCTTTGATGCATTGTCCTATCGACCAATATCCTCTTTACCCTTATTAGATAAGTTGTTTGAAAAAATGATCTATTTTAAAGTAATAAATAGTAATAATCTTTGTTATCAGCAGCATGGCTTCAGAAAGCAGAGATCATGTCAAACAGCTAATCTTTCATTTACTCAGGATGTGTTTAACTACATAGACAATAAGTGTAGTAGAGTTATTGCTGTTTTCATTGACCTTCAAAAAGCATTCGACTCAATACCACATGATAAGCTAATTACTAAGCTACGGGATGACTATGGCATTTGTAGTCATATGCTTAAACTAATTATAGACTATTTTAGAGGCCGTAGTTTCAAAATTCAAATAGGAGCATTTGTGTCAGAATCCTATGACTTGCAGCTAGGTGTACCTCAAGGTTCAATTTTGGGTCCATTACTTTTTATTATATATATTGATAAGGTTGGTGAAGCTGTGATGCAGGGTTTTTGGTTTATACGATATGCTGACGATATGGTCCTTTATTATTATGCACCTGTTTTTAATGTAATGGTTGAGCGTATGCAACTGTGTGTGGATAATGTAAGTACTTGGTTTGTAAATAATGGTCTAAGTATAAATGTTGAAAAAACAAAGTTTATGATTTTGCATAAATCACATGATCATAAAGTACCTGTGTCTGTTACACTTACCTGCAACGGTAACCAGATTGAAAGAGTGCAGACTTTTAAGTATCTTGGTATTATAATCGATTGTAATTTAACATTTAATCAGCATTTTAACTATGTAAAAAACCGAGTCACATCAGCTATAGGTATGCTTTGTAATTTGAAGCGGTATCTTAATTTTAAAATTTTTATAATGATGCTAAATGCGTACGTCTTGTCTATAATTGATTATTGCCCTCATGTCTATGCTATTCAAAGTCAAAAGGATTCACAAGGTATTCAAAATAAAATTAATAGAACAATTAAGTCCTTTCTTGGATGGCATGGCAATGAGACTGAGGATATTTTACTTGAACTAACTTATCTGTGTCAGAGAGAATTAGGTACTACTCTATGATGTTTGTATTTAATACTTTAAAGTATGGATCTAATGTTTTAAATTTCAGTGAATGGTTTGTCAGGAAAGAACAAGTTCGTGCTACTTGTTCTAGCAATATGTACCTGCTTGACTATCCTCTTAAGTTCAAGTCAACGGCATATAAAAGCTCATTTGTTTATAGAGCGATTAATGAATGGAATGATCTACCTGATAATATTAAAGTAGAGGAAGGTGAGCTCTGCGACAATTTTTAGGCTCGTCGGAATGACTACTTTATAAATAATAGGCATTTTCTGCCGTAGTATGCTTATAATGTTGACTTCCTATCAGGTGACGGATATTATTCTCAATGGATTACTGTATTATGTATTTATGCGTATAATTTTGAACTTAACATAATTAATTTACTTTAGCTATTACTTAGTGTATTATAGTGTGCATCTTTTGATATCAATACTTTGTACTGAATGATTTGACACTTAAATAAAGCAAACTTCAAACTTCAAACTAATTAATTCAACACATCAATTAGCGATACAACATCCAAATATTTCATTGCGTGTCTAATGTCTTTCAAATTTTGAATTCTACGTCATACAGGAAAATCCTACTATTCGATTTAACAGAAATTTATACGTAGTACCTGTACGCAACTCATAATTGAGAATGTTACTTTTCACAATAATCTAATAATTTTACTGAAAACAGATACGAATATTAAGCCGCCAACAATTGACAGTATCAAGCTGCGAAGTAAATAATGACCGACCACTGACTGTGACCTGTGACACATAAGAGGCGCTAAACTTTACAAACTAGAAGAGGACATTTCCTATATTTCCAACTTGATACGTCATGGAATATCTTATGATAAATGGTTTGATTTTTACAAGGTCTGTGCCATATACCAAAGTATAACTTAACTAACCGAAAAAGTCGTAAGTAAATGGCTTATTATTCCTACTGAGACGAGTACAGCTTTAGCACCAGTTACTGTTTTGTTTATTAATAAAATTAATTAAATTACGACCCTCTGTAATTATTGCTCACTTCATTCCAGTATATAATTATCACTCGTTTTCAACTGCTGTAAAGTGTAGAGTTAATCTAACTAGTAATTAATTAAATAGTAAGTAATAAGTAAAACCAACTAATCTCGCTACTGTTAATCAAAATCAAAAACAAATCAGAAAACTAATTATCAGTAGAGTGCGTATATGTGATCATGCCTAAAGTGTGATCAGTGGCTGGTGCTAAAGCACAAGCTGCATCAGAAATCCTTTACTAGCCGGTAATGATAGCTTGTACTCTTAACTAACGACAGTTTAATTTAGGGTGCGAAACTTTGAAAACCTGGGCAGAGTAAAATCGTCGAAGTCCGAATATCAGAATAACTCGTATTCCGAATTTTTTTCCGAGTTTTCAAATTTCAAAATTTCTAGTGTTGTACATTTTAGAATTAAACAACGTGTGCAACGTGATTGATACATTCATTACCAACTAGTTGAAGATACTGTTTGAGATTTTCGTACGGAGAGTTCCCACTAAAATAGATGAAAGGTCAAAGTGTCAAATCCGGGAGTTGAGCTATAATGTGATCATTCTATGAGCTCTAAATGTGATCAGAGCTGCAGATGGCTAAAAGCATCGAATCAACTCAGTTTCTCAAACAGCTTGTTAAAATAAGTTGACAATGCTGTTTTACATCATTAGGGATCGTCCATAAATGATGCCGTCCGGATGGGTGTGGGTCCAGTCAGATTTTGAAGACATATTATTACATATAGCGGTTTAAGTAATGTTGATGTCATGACAATCATGACATAGAGGTGAATGGGTCCTAATAAAGTTTTAATTTGGGTGACATTATTTATGAACCATCCCTTACAGCAAATTTTGATTTTTTGTAAATTAGAAAAATGGGTGGGTATTAAAATGCAGTGTATCGTTAGCATTATTGTGGTGTTTAGCTCAAGATAAATCCACTAGTTCAGGAATTCCTCGATCATTTACGCAATTACTGTTATCACATGTTACAGATGCCGAATTATCGTTTATTTTATTTTTACCCACTAAGATTTTGACATTATTTATGGGTAACCCCTTAAAAATCGTCCTTAAAGAATGTCATCGTTCGGGTCAGCTGGTCTAGCCAGATATTGAAGACTGATGACATTCCATTTTAAAATAGTCGCTTACTCAATGGTAAGAGATCATCCGTAAATGATGTCAGGGGTACGGTTGGTGGGTCAGCTAGGATCTTGATGACAACGTATGTTAAAGATATCCATCTATTCTACACAATGGTTCGGTTGATGACAGGGTAATCATAGGGTCGTAGAAATGGAGAAACTTCGATGACATCATTTATGGGCAACCCCTAAAATGATAAAATAGTGGTGGGACCAAATGTCATTAATTTTGTGACGCCATTTGCAGACCACCCCAAAACATGTGATTTTGTGTTTTACGCATGTAGTGTTATTTAAACTCTCATAAATGGAACCTAATATCGCATTATTTTTCATTTTCCATCTTATCTGAAAGTTTTCTAGTGTGATCACATAAAAGGCACTAACTTTCACTGTAATATTAATGCAATTTTAACATGATCACATTTTGGGACACGGTGATCACATAAACAGCATTTTTGTAATTTCGAAAATTATCGAAGTTATTTCATACAATTTGGTACAAGTCTTCGAATTTTCAGTTTATCGGTTTGATATTTTAAGGGTACATAGAGAATGAACTGGCTAGTATTTGAGTACATAAACAGTGAATTTGGAGGAAGTACAAAAAAAGTTACAGATTTTCAAAGTCGAAAAAAAATGAACCCGATCACACATACGCACTCCCCTACTACTTAAATAATCTTCATATGGCGCGCCAGCCAAACTTGTCCTTGTCCACTGGCGACATTTACTCATATACTTCAGACTCCAGATCAGTCGTCAGTCAGTATCAATCAGTGACGATATTTTGTCATATTGCTATTGCTATTGCCTTCATTTTCCTCGTTCTGTATTAGGAATGGTCCGTAAATGATGTCACTTAAATTATAACATTTTTAGGACCCCCCCCACTATTATATCATCACTTTAACATTGCATAAACAAGTATCTTTAGCATGCCATGTTATTAATTTCTAACTAAATCCAACACCCTACCGATGACATCATTTATGGACGATTCCCTAGTGCTAGATAAAAATAAAAATGCTTTTCCTTTCCTCTTACTGACGATTTATTGATAATTACACGCAGGTATATAGTATAAGCATAATTTAATCTCTCGAATGCACAAAAGTGATCGATTATATTCGTTCGTTACTTTCTTAATTCGTTGGAAATGCGGCAATTTGATCATACGAAAAGGTAGGTTTGGAAAAATTTACTTTAAGTTAAAGGTCGAAATGGGTCATGTGGACTAATAAAGTTTAATTTACACTTTGATTGCGATTTAGTTGCCAATAATGATAATCTTTCTTAAATTAAGCATAAACATACGGGAACTCTATTTCTAATTATTTAATTTGAATTTTAAATTGTAAATCTAAAGGTTTAGCAAAGTCAATATTGGGGATAGAAATTAAAATATTTATTTTAAAATCATAATATGACTTATAATCATCTAAAAACTAATAGTAGCTATAAAATATTTAAATGACAAAATATTAATTTGTTTTCTTTTAAATTAGCTTGTATATTATGCCGATGTGAGCAGGATTGTTGTCATATATAAAAGCCCATCCATTAAAATCAAATCCAATAACAGAGCTTCTGACATAGATATGTATCATCTTGAGTGAACATATCGTCTGTGAAGAACCAAAATGGCCCATATCCAATTCAGGCTACAATCAAAAGGAGCTATGTCATAAAAACAAACTGAAAAACATGCGTAAAATGTTAATTAGGAATTTTTGAAAAGTGTAAGGATCCCTATTTACATGTTTTTAAAAAGGTGCAAAATGTTGTAATTTCACTTTTTTTAGAGGGTGCAAAATGTTCTAATTCCTTGTTTTTAAAAGTAGTGAAATGTCCTAACTTCAACTTTTCGAAAAGGTACAAAATGTTCTAATTTCATGTTTTGAAATGGAGCAAAATGTTCTAATTCCACATCATTAAAAGTTGTAAAATGTCCTAATTCTACTTTTTTGAACAGGTGCAAAATGTTTTAATTCCACGATTTTTAAAATTGTAAAATGTTCTAATTTCATGTCTTTGAAAAGGTTTAAATGTTCTAGTTCCATGTTTTTGAAAAGGTGCAAAATGTTCTAATTCCACGTTTTTAAAAGTTGAAAATTGTCCTAATTTCATGTTTTCGAAAAGGTGCAAAATTCTTTAATTCCATGTTTTACAAAAGGTGCAAAATGCTCTAATTGCACGTTTTTAAAAGTTGTATATTGTCCTAATTTCATGTTTTGGAAAGGTGCAAAATTCTCTAATTCCATGTTTTCCAAAAGGTGCGAATTGCTCCAATTCCATGTTTTTAAAAAGGTGCAAAATGTTATACCTAAATGCTTTCAGACTCTCAAGACATAGTTGTATTTGAATATTTTTGTAGATAGTTGATATTGTTTTAAGGTAAAAATGAAAATGGGTCATTTTAGCTCTTCACAGACGATATAATAATTATTATTGAAACTATTGTCACTATTGTCTACTAAAACTTTAAAAACATTTATTTAAAGAAATCCTCCGTGTTGCGCATATCTGTTGATTTCTATATACTTGTTACTAGGAACCAGGAAGTATATTAACAAAGCCCCTTTTTGTTTCCCCAATATCTCTTTGTTCTCGGGAGATTGAATCCTTTGTGGACATATTACAACGGTAATTCAATTACAATAGTCTTACTTGTTGATGTAGTGAGAAGTGTTGGTAAACATTCTTTGTACTATATAGCTGTATTGTCATTGTGTCAAGTTCTATTCATATCCACTTCCAAGATGGGAATAATTGCATAAGTCAACATGAAATTTTATCGAGATACATATTATGCATCTTAAATCTTAAGTAAGTAACAAACAGGGGGAATTAAATAACTAATTCTATACATAAGTTTTAATTTTTCTCGTCTCACATTCAAAAGCGGATCAATTTAAGGGGAAATTTAAAGTAATAGGATTACAATAGACCGCAGGACCAGGACCAGATGCCGGAACCGACAGCTCACCATATGTATGACATTCAGAGTCATAGTCATTTTGGCCAAAGTCGCAAAAATGATAGCAGTCTTCTAAACAAGAATCTTCATCGTGGGCCAGGGTCAGAAGTAGCAGGAAAGGTAATAGACAGAAATTATTTTTAGCAAGAATTTTATGTTTTTGTTGTAGCCTTTAATGTAATAATTATTTCCACACACATTTGGTTATTACCGTTACTGTTACCGTATTAAATAGATTGTAATCAAAAATACTGATTTTTACTGAATTTTAGAAATATTTTCAACCCCCCATGTCATCACCTGTGCAACTCCAACCGCAACCGTTCATGGCTCCATCAGCAAGTGCCATGGGTCCAAATCCAAACTTTATACTTTTTCCATTCCTAGAACAGCTTCATCATGCATCATCGGGAATATTTCAGTCTCCGCTACAAAATATGCAAACATTTTTACAGACAAATAAAGTAAGCGCATTATTGCCAACATTTGATTATTTAAATATTCCACAGCAGTTGATTATAATCTGCCGCCTCTTTTTGAATCTGGTTGAAATTTGGTCTCTTAGGTCAGGGTCAGGGGCTACTATTTAATCAGGGGCGGACGAAGGAATTTCTTTTAGGCAGAAATTCGTTTCCTTAAAATGCCAATACTTTAATGTTATTTTTTAAACAGGGTTGAAATATTTTATTTTTATGTTTTTGAAATGTACGAAAATTTTTATTTTAATGTTTTTGAAATTTACAGACATTTTTATTTGCATGTTTATGAAAAGAGAAAAATGCTAGATTTGCATGTTTTTGAAATGTGCCAAATGCTAGATTTGCATGTTTTTAAAAAGTGCCAAATGCTAGATTTGCATGTTTTTGAAATGTGCTAAATGCTAGAATTGCATGTTTTGAAAAGTGCCAAATGCTAGATTTACATTTTTTCAAAATTTCAGGCAGCAGGGGCTGAGTGCGCGGGCTGCATTATCCGGCCTTGTATTTAATTCACAATTTTGAATATTTTCAGCATCTAACGTCCCCGCTCCAGTCCTGGCCGGGAATTCCAATGCTACCAACATTCGCACCTCGAGCTCCGCCAGTAATTCCCCTTCAAGTTTCTCCAGATGTTCCGCCAGAGGAGGCGGATGGGCCTCTTAATTTATCTAAACCTAAAACCCATAGTGCCAGTAGTTGTGGTGGACTAGGGAATAATAACGCTCACAATGGAAATGAGAACAGGTCACCTGCTCAGCCTATTCTTGCTAACACAGATTCTTCAAGAAGTACTGTTCCACCTACCCTGGTTTTACCTCAAACGTTTATTCCATTTCCCACTCTTCCTATTTCTGCAGGTAAATTGTATATTGCAATAACACATGTAAGTATTTAAAACATACGTAGTTCGGCCATAAATTTATACAAGGAACAGTACAGACCTTTGAAATTTGAATTAAAATTGTTTATTAAAATAATACGGATAGGTGGTGGAAGGAAAGACCAACTATTTCCATTTTCTCCAACCCTGCCACCGACACCGACATCACTAAATGAGAAGGTTAGCCAGTACCCTATGACATCAATGTATGGTATAAACAGTGACGGGGGTGGGCAAGAAGAACTAATGAGCTCATCCAACTCAATCAGAATCAAAGAAGAGGGCGAATTCAATACTTCATGTCAGCAAAGTATGACCAATAATATTTTTAATTCAGTCAATTGTGATTAATTATTGTAGATTAACCATTAATAATGTATTCTCCCTAAATAGGTGCAAAGATCATTCGGCAGCAGAAACGGGAGACTGAGAGCAAGCCTCATATCAAGAGACCTATGAACGCTTTCATGGT
Organism: Dicyrtomina minuta; assembly: GCA_949802685.1. Lineage (NCBI taxonomy): Eukaryota > Metazoa > Arthropoda > Collembola > Symphypleona > Dicyrtomidae > Dicyrtomina > Dicyrtomina minuta. The sequence goes on along the minus strand of OX461808.1, from coordinate 8,914,785 downwards.
ATGGGCAAAAGATGAGCGGCGCAAGATTCTCAAGGCCTGTCCAGACATGCACAATTCTAACATTTCCAAAATATTGGGTAATTTTACTTAAGTTACATATTATCTCATCCAAGTTGCAAATTTAATACATAGCTGATAAAATAATTTAATGATTGTTTTCAAAATATATCATTTAATAAAGGGGCGAGATGGAAGGCTATGAGTAACAGTGAGAAGCAGCCGTACTACGAAGAGCAATCTCGTCTCTCAAAGCTTCACATGGAAACACATCCAGATTACAGGTATCGACCTCGACCCAAACGAACTTGCATTGTGGACGGGAAAAAGATGAGAATCTCCGAGTACAAATCTTTAATGAGGCAACGTCGTCAAGAAATGCGACAGATATGTTGCAGGGAGGGAGGGTTAAATCTTATATAATAATATTTTGATTAATAGTTATATAGGATGTACGGTGTAATAATTTTTTTAGTTAGTAACTCTGTTGTACAGCACATGTAACAAATATCATCTTTACTTTTCGATTTATTATAAATAGATAAATATTTTGGAAGTTCTTCTTTAGTAAGTTATTCCCATTACAGTTACTCACTTGGTTGCCAGGGTTACTATTTATTTAGTGTTAGGTATACTTTACTATTTATTGCTGGCATCCAGAATCCAGCAGCAAATTTTGATTTCCTTGTAAAAATTCCCACCTTCAGGTTTAAATTAAAATAAAATAAATTATGCTATATTAAAAAATAATAATAATAAAAATTACCTTACAATGTAATTATTTATTAAGCTGTATAAAATAGTTGCGTATGTCATGTCTTAACCTTCACAAAAACCGTACATTATCAAAAAGACCTAGAAACTAGTATCGTGAGTGACATAATAACACATAAAAACTCATTCAAACTACTGAGCTAAATAATGTAAATATAAGATTATAATGCAGTACTATAAATAATTATTATACTAATATTAAACAATCTTGGCGAATCAATTCTTTAACACCTCAAAAAATATAGTTGAAATTCAGGTCTTAATCAAATGACATTATAATATACTTAAGCTTAAATATTACCTATCGTTTTAATTTTCAACTGTATGACAAATCAGTCATTTAAAAAACCTTAAATGTGGCCCCACTTATACACTTGAAATAATACTTTATCCTAAAGAGTTGATGTGCATTATTTTTTGGATAATCCGATACAGTAGGTTCTTAATATGCCGATAGTTGCGCATTAATTTGTTTTTGAGTTATTTCGTAAATCGAGCAGTAGCAATATATAAAATTACTGTCCAAATAAATAAAGAAAACTACTTTTACATTCTGTGACAACGATCAACATGGCTTTTGAACGCAATCTTTTTGACGGCATCGATATTCGCAATGACTGCACTTGATTAGTTTTTCCCCGCTATGGATCATTATGTGTCTTCTAAGATGCTCGCTGCGAAAAGTTTTGTAAGTGCAACTTCCAAAAGTGCAGACAAACTTCTCGTATTTTTCTTGGTGTGACAATAAATGACGCCAATATGTGCTCTTACTTTTAAATTCTCAAACTTTGAAATTGTCTCATTATGTAACCTAAGGACCTATTACCTTCAGCATCCGAGTCAGCAGCCTTTTGTATTGGTTCCCGTTGAAACTTCTCTTTAGGCTCAACTATCCGGGCCCGTTTCAAACATCTTGCTGCTTCTGACACATTTCCTGCGGGCTGGGAAGCCGGATTAATGTCCTTACTGGAAGAAACTGCAGGCTTGGAAAAGTGAAATAATTCGCAAATCCAATTTTTGAACCGTACTTGATCCTGACAATCGCCATCGGTCATAAATCTTGTAATACTGTGTTGGATTTCTTGTAGACGCCATTCTGAAGAAGTCATCTTGACAGCTTGAAGGTTTGTTTACTTTCCAGCTACACTCTTAACTGCTGTCACCATTGTCTTGTCATTGTCAGGTTTATCTGGGCAGTAATAAAAAAATAAATCAAATAATGACTTTAAATTTAGAGTGAAAATTTAAAATTAATTTTAAAATAGTAGATAGTGATAAAGCTAGATAGTGAAGCCTCAAAATCTCGGTTTTTAACTTAAACCAAAAACCAAAATAAAGCAACTGCAAAAATTGTAAATACAACGAAATACTTTTATAAGCGATCCTGATTTAGGGGAAACGGGTGTAAGTGACTAATTTAAAGTATTTTGTGGTTCAGCTATGTTTTTAAATAAAATTTAATAGTTTTATAGTAATTTATAGTTAAAATTATCTATATTTAATGGCTCTGATCTCAGTGATTTCAATTTAATGAATTAAATAGCGTGTGTGAAATCATCAAATCCACAATATCGTCTATAAAGACACAAAATGAACCATTTCTAATTTATGCTAGATTTAAAATAATATATGTCAAAAAATACAGTAAATGAGTTACAAGCATACAATACTAGTACTATAAGCACGAGTTTCCAGAATGAGGAAATTGTTCTCTTCACATCATATTTTTGAAAAGGTTAAAATGATATATTCAAGTTCTTTTCAAATGTGCAAAATGTCCTTTTTACGTGTTTCTGAAAATTGTAGAATATTCTATTTTTACATGCTTTTAATAAGGTAACAATGACCCAATTACATGTTTTTAAAAAGTGCAAAGTATTCTATTGACAAGTTTTTGAGCAGTGCAAAATTTAATATTTAAATGCTCCCAGGACATATTTTTGAAAATCAGTTATTTTGCTTCTTTACAGACGATATTTACACACAAGAATAATCGCTCGTTAAAATTGTGACCGATTACAAAACACAATAAATCGGTGATTGATTCGTGAAACTTGACGTCAAACCAAATGGATTTTGGGAGCATGACGGATTCGTATTTTCATTTACAAAGTTTAACCAAGAAAAAAAACATCATTAAAATGAATCAGCCTAATATATTAAAAGTTCTTATATTAACAGTATTTAATAATTTAATAATTTAATCTTATTTGTTGCTTGTTATTTACCCTTGAGAGTAAAATCGGAAATTCCGACTCACAGTCATAAATCACTACAAGTTGACACCACTACCAAAAAGGAACAACGACAGCCGCTATTCCCACACCGTGAAGAAGAATAATGTTTCTGCGAATATAAGCTAGTCAAGTAGTGTTGAGTGTATCAGTTTCAGTACAGGATCTTTTCAAAACTTCCTATAAAGGATATTAGTAACAATAATAAATACTGGGTACTACACCTACTAACACTAACATTAGGCTTAAACCCGGTAATTTAAAATCCAAATATGACCTTTCAAAAACAATAAACCAAGCACTAGAAACAAAACGACAAAGTATTGGACGACGCAATACCCGAATAATGTATCTCTTGCATTTAGATGATTAGTTCTTACAGAAAGTTATTTATTAATTTGTCCGAAACACAAATGAGCAAACAGCTGACACTTGACAGTCAACGTGAACAGTCAACAGTATCAAACAACAAACTAACTTTTGACTGAAAAATACGAAAGACGGCTGAATTTTACAGAACACAAAATAAAAGCAAATTTCCAACTTTTAAATTTCAATTTTAAAACTGATGTGTCATGTCATATAAATGTAAGATGAATGACTTGTTTTTTACGGTCGGAATCGGACGTACACCAACATAACTAACTAGTAAGTATTAATTGTTCTTGCTGTGACAAGTAATTATAGCAACTGACACCAATAATTACCACTTCGTTTATTATTATACTATAAAAATTAAAATTCTTTTTTATATTGTTTCCTTTATTCCAGTCAATCTCTGTTAACCTAATACTGACGTAAAGTACCGGTGACAGGTGACAGTAGTCATCTAACTAGCAACTAATAAGTAAAGGATCGTACATAAATGATGCAATCAAAAACTTCCTATTTGTAGGACCCCCTGACTTCTCTGTCTTCAGCGTAGCTACTGCGTAAAAGGCTGTCTTTATTTTTGTTTTCCTTTTTAGATGCTGAGCTTAAGCATCTATTGAAATGATCATGTCTGCATGTCGGCCTCTCTGTCTGTCCGTCTGTTTTTAATGCTCTACAAGTCACAGTTTCCGACTGATGTTTTTCAAACCACTTTTAAACTGCCACAAATGCAAGGGAAAAGTGCCCTACAATTTTAGAGCTGATCGGGCTAACCAGTTTTGTACAAATAACCATTGAATGCACCCATGTCAAAACGCATTCCAAGCATACAAAAAAACGGTCAAACTACCATGAACACATGAAATGAATAAAATGAGTACAACATTTATAATGAGTTCTTAAAAATATCAACATGTTTTATGTTTATGCTTTTCAAAAAATGAAAAATTTACTATTTACAAGTTTTTAACAAGTACTAAAATATTCGATTTACTTGTTTTTAAAAAGTGCAAAATATTCAATTTACTCATTTTGGAAAAGTGCCAAATTTACTATATTTGCATGCTTTCAGGATCATGATATTATAAGGTTTCTTTTTAAATAGTAGATTTTAATTATAGTTAACAATATATATGAGTGATTTTGATTCCTAACATACGATATGTTAAAAACGCATAGGATTACTTTGAAGTAGCAGAATGCAGAGTAATAATGTGATTTAACTGAGGGTGAAGGTCTGAAGGTAGATCTAAAACTACTTATCTACATTGAAGCCATGAAATATAAATATTCAATCCAAATCATATACTCATATCAAGCTGGTACTCTGAATAATGCTGATACAGATAAATAAAATATTCATTAGTCATCATAGACTTAAGCAATGATTCACTAAAACTCAAGTTATTACCAATACCAACGTAGGTATCTATAAAATTGAACTAATTTTGCTACATGTAAGTCTATTAATCTACTCGTAGTATTGAGGTGTTTTACTATTTTATGAAGGAATTTACTGTGTACAGTATGTATGTATACATATATATACAGGTGCTGTGTTGAGCTACTGTAAGATAGGAAATATCTTATCAGTTCAGAGCAACGTACGCACCCAGGTAAATTTTGATAAGAATGCAAATCTATTTTATTAGTTAAATGTTGGATCACAGCACTGGTGTTTAATATTATTCATGAGTAAAACAAATAATTATTTATAATTATTTAAATAACTCAATAATACATAAATCATTAAATTTCAAAGCACCTTTATAATTTAGTGAAATCATAAATTGTTCTTAAAAATTATAATTTAAAGCCTTAAATAAAACAAAGCACACTCCTTAAAATATGGAAACGACCCAGAGCAACACAGAACAAGTAATACCATTAAAGGCAGTGTTTATTTTATAGTAATACTTGCATTTTGTTGGCAACTGACAAAAAATAAGACACTTAATTTTTTTTTCAGACAGCTGACAACAACACGACAAGTCAAGATGATGAAATTTGGACGCAACTGGCAAAGGCTCGATACAGACAAGAAATGGAAACTCAAGCTGACGTCTCTGACATACTGGACCAGCACCAAAAAGCTGTTCTTCACGGACTCGAATTTGCAACTCAAACAACTACACTCAATAGAGTTGCAAAAAGCCAGTTAAAGCAGACTTTAGATGGATTGCTTTATGACTATGTAAGAAATATTTTTTTCCCATAACAGTGTTTACAAATTGAACAATTCATTATTTAAAATAATAAAATATTCATACATTTAAATTTTGAACATGTAAATCTGTTCAAACCAGTTACCACCAAGTGATGCCAAATTTAAGATACTACTAAAAGCAGCTAAGGCCCAATACACAAAAGAAATGGAGCTTCGCACAGTGCATCCAAAATACATGGAAGAATCCATACCTTTAAGGCGCAGCATACGCTTGCAGTCGAATCCGCTACAAAACTTATTTCAGCCAATCATGTTTTCACATCTGAACAAAAACAGGACCTTGACAGCGCTTTTGAAGCCATGCTTCTTAATTACAGCCAAGTCAACCTACGAAAAAAGACGTCACACGTACCAGCAATTAGTATTGATCTTTTGGGACGACTTTTTGCTGCATGGCTGTCTTCAGGAATCACAGGTCAGTTGAAATTATACCTAATGAAGTTGACAAGAACAAAACGCCGAGCTTTGTCACTTACCCATCACCAGCAGGTGGCAGCCATGATAATAGTACAGATAGTGATAGCGACCGGGACCGGGATGATGAAATGCTGTTCGGGGACACAGCTAAGGATTTAGCCTATGAAAATCTGAAAGGTACCATTTATGACGTAAAGCGGATGCTTGGAAGACAATTTCAGAGGCTTCAGCGGGACAGACAATTTTGGTCGGTTGATTCCCCGAGTTCAAGAGATGGTGTCCGCGTTTTTTGGAGGTAAAACTATATGCAGATCAATCGACGCGGATGAAGCGGTGGCCAATGGGGCGGCCTTGCTTGCGTATTATGCGGAGCACGTGGAGGTCCCGAACGTCCTCGTTCAAGAAGATGATGCAATCTCCACGGCTAATGCTGTATGTACACTCTACAAGATGATCGTAATTTATACTGATGGTGGGACAGAGTTGTTGAATTTTACGTTGGCACCCGTAACATCAGAAATGTCCGTAAAAGGTAATTTTCTTTACTCATTGGTTTTTGGGAATTTTATTGAGCGGTAAATATTAAAGCTGCACCTGTAGAGAGTAACTTTGCTTAGGGCGCTTATAATAAACCGCACAAGACTCAAGGAAAATGCATGCTTCTATAATGACAACTATTAAAACTTACAAGGAAAGGACACGACATGACGGACCCAGATTTTTAAGAGGCCCATTCCAAAAAAACAGGCTACTTTTTCATAGCACAAATCTCAAGTAACTCGAGTGCATTTTGCTTTTGCGTGTTTTTGGTCACACTGACTCGCCATACAGTTTTAAAAAATATAGTTTTGAAACTTTAACACTCTTTAAGGGGGAAAAACTTTATTAAGTCACTGTTGCACAATTGCAATAGCTTTACAGCTCAGTTTACAAACCAAAACTTTCTTAATAATAATTTAAGCATTTTTATAAAACGGTATTTCAAAACTTAATTAAGTAAATAAATGGTTATTATAAATCCTAATTGATCCTCTGATTCCTACAGTTTTCGTCCAATTTAAATTAAATTTGCGTGTTTTCCATTTGTAGTTATCTTGTTGTTAAAAAGTTAATTGAGGATTTTATAAAAGTCGGAAAAATTGGTTTTAAAAATGAAGCTTCAAAAAAAAGGTTTTTTATTTAAAAAGCGAATAGGAATTTTAGAATTTAAAATATTCCTAAATTAACTTTTTAGACTATAGTTTAGGAAAGGAAAAAACTCAAATTTTATTAAAATCAGATAAGAACAACTTTACTGTAAAACTTATAGGGCAGCAAAGTTTCAATTTTTGTAAACTGACTAGTCACTGTGATTGTAAAATTTCTATTCGCTTTTTTAATTTAAAAAAAAAACCTATTTTTGATTAAGGCTCAATTTTAAAAATTAATTTCTCAAAAAAAATTAAAAAATTCGTCTTACAAAAAATCCTTTTTTGTTTTTTAAAATTTTTTTTTGACAAAAGTCTAAGAATGGAATAAACTTAAGTTTTATTTAAATTGGACAACAACTATAAAATTCGGTGGCAAACTTTCAAAATTTGAATTCTTTAAAACTTTTGGCGAGTCACTGTGACGGTGACCAAACAACGTCAAAGCAAATTGCACTCGAGTTACTACAGATCCATGAAAGAGGCGAGGTAGTCCAGAGGTCTAAGGGCAAGGGCTGATGCTCTGCTTTGATGGTCGTGGGTTCAACTCCCACTCGGAGGTCCATCGTGAGGTAGACAATACTTAACCTTAGGCCCGCCTTTCCTCGTGTGTGGTGACTCCGACCTTTAAAGCTTACTTGGCCCTGTGTTAGTTCAGTTTAGGCTAGCCACACTATGTCTATTCCCGAAAATCAGTGTGATAACACGCTGTGCGAATAGGACAATAAAGCAATTACTTTGCTTTACTTTATGCATTAAAAAAGTAGCCTGATTCTGTTAGAATAGGTCTCTTCCAAATCTAGTTAGGTCTTGTCGATCGCGTTAGCTTTAAATTAATTTTATGATCTTGGGACATTTAAACATATTATTATGTATATTTATTTTATTTAAAAAAAAAACGAACTGACTTTATAGGCATTCCAGTACTTGAAGATACAATTCGTAAAGATAGCACAGATAGTGGTGCTGCTGCAGTTGGAATTGATTTGGGACTTCACCACGCATGCGTTGTCGCTATTCGCAACGGTCAGAGTCAGATGACCT
>OX461808.1:8816196-8906333 GCA_949802685.1 Dicyrtomina minuta | reverse complement strand
GTGAAGAGCTATGCTGAGGTATTTAGGGGTCGCGCATATATGACGTCAGTAGTAAAGTTAATGGGCGTATATGAGTTGACATTGAATGTTAAAGATAGCCATTTCCACAATGCTTAAGCTGATGGCAGGGGAGTCAAAGGGTTAGAAAAAATGAAAATGTTTTGATGACATCGTATGTGGACGATCCCTCAGTAGTGTTACAATTTAATTAGCATTTATCCCTTTTGTCTATGTTACAGCTTGGTAAAAAAAGTTCACTAACTTGAAATCTTTCATGGTAATAAAATAAAATAATTGAAATAAAATTATGCGGCGTATCGAAAGGCGAGAATGCATTTCATTTATGTTATTAATAATGTTTTCATTTAATTCGATACAGTTACATTATTACTTCAATTAAAAACAGATATTAAGTAATATAAAAAGCAAAAAGTTACAAGTTAAATCCTTTATAAATCCAAAACTTTAAATCTGAGACTAATAGCCAAGTTTTACATTATTGGGTTTAACTTAACGAAGTAGACCTGGATAAAGAAATTCAGAAAAAGTGCAAAATATGTTCCATAAATAAAAAGATCTAAATAAATGTCACTCAGCTCCCGCGCACAATGACCCCCAGACACTAAAAATATACAAAAACAAATTACAACGGTAATTTTTTGTTGGAGTCACTGTCGACATTTTTGACGTATTGTTAAGATAGTTGTGGATATTGATGTTGTAGGTGTAGACGTTAATAAAAACACCAATCATCATTTGACTTATTTGAAGGACAGTCAGGACAGGACCATAGCAAATTTTCGTGGAATTTTCACTTTTAATGCCTTCACAAAAATTAGTTTTATGTATTAAACCTTTTATTAGGAATGAAATTTTGAAAAATGAAAAAATATTCGTTGACATTTCGTCAAGTGCAAAATTTTTTTTAAAAGTTTTGAAATGCTGAGAAATTTTAAAATTTGGAATTTTAATAAAATTTTGAAAAAGTTTGAAAAAAATTTGAGAAATTTTGAAATTGTTGAAAACTGCGAAATTCTTTAAATTGCAAAAATACACGAGGATTCAAAATTTTGAGAAATTTCTTTTTTTTTTAATTTTGTAATTTTAAAAGTTTTGAATTTTTGAAAAATTTTTAGAAATTACAAATACAAACCTTTAAAGCGTAGTAAGTGTACATGAGAGAATGGATACAATAATTCATAGTTCAAAAACACCGAAAAGATTACATAATCTCCAAAGCCAAACCAGCACATTCAATTAGATTTGTGATACTATAACCAGCAATATCGCAATATTGTGCTGAGTTACGTGGTTACCGTTGAGAGCATTACTGCCTATGAATGAGATGCCTATGGGCTTATGTAGAGTATGGAATGTCACGAACATTCTGAAATAATTTTAGTCACCTATTTATATTTATAGATATTGAGTGTAGTTAGTTATTATTATTTTGTTTTATTAAAATTACAATTTCGAATTGAATTTAAATAATTAATATTATTTAGGAAAATAAATTTCTAATGGTAAACTGAATATTTTCCGCTTATTATATACAAAAACTTTAAACAGATTTGTGTTTTGCTTCGTTTTCTTGTAGCATTACAGAAAATTCATTATAATTCATTTACGCCGTATTTGGAAATCGCTTCGGCAGCCTTTTTACAGTCGATACAACTTTGATCAACTTTATTTCCGCCGGGAGGAGTTCCCTTAGCACAACCGAAGTTGCCGTGTTTTGTGCAGTCGGAAGCTTTGGTTCAAGCGCCAGAGGGTAAGGATTCACCAGTACAGCCATCAACTTTTGCAACATACCCTTTTTTGCTAGCTTCGTCTAAATATTGTTGTTTGAATAGACATGTTATGCAAGCACCATCGGTTTAGCCTTGAACAGTAACAATTATGCGACCTTGTCCTTTTTCAATACACTGTGAACCACTCGTGCACCTAACAAGATCAGGATTTTGACCTCCTGGAGACGGAGACATTGCTCTGAGTTTATTCATCACTTCCATAAACTCGGGGATCCCTCACAATTATTTTGGACGGCGGAAAAAATTAAAATTATTCCAAAAAGGAACAAGACCACATTTACACTAATCCTTTGTTTTTGTCTCCGTTGATTAGTTTTAATAATGAGTGAGGAGTGAGGAGTTTCACAATTCGAAAAAAAAACCTTAATACTCAGCCCACCCACACACGAAAAGTCGTTTGGCTTCTTAACCTTTCTCTCTTTGGCCCAAATTGGACTTTATTATGTAATTATTATAACTTTTAATTTACGGAATCTGCAATAACTATAACTATAATTATTGTATGCTGTGCTGTGTTAAGAAGCCTGAAAGAATAAAATTTTACAGTATTTCACACGACTCCGGGACTGTCACCTTCGCTTTCGCTGGAACACTCATAACTGAGAGCGTCAAAAAAGATTTTATATTATTTAAAAAATTCTACCTAACTAAAAACTGTCCAATCAAAAAGAATCAAAACCATGCTTTTACTTCAAAAATTGTCAGTCTGGGTCTGGATTGCTGGAAAAGAACTTTTCTTACTTATAATTTTACTCTTCAAAGATCAAAAGCCATGAATTTTTTAAGTAGTAGAAATATTATTTTGCATTCTAAATTATTTTTTTTATTTTTATTGTATTTTTCAAAAAATAAAATATTAAATATTAGTGATAAATTTAAATAAAACTTTAATTTTTTATTTACAAATTTTTTTATTTTTTTGAAGAAAATTAACATAATACATTACTAAAAGAATATAATAATAGTAATAATATTTCCTACGCTTGTGAAGCTATGATGATGTAGTAAGTGTATTTAATTCAAAATGAGGTTTACACAATGCGTTTCTGTTACGTTATAGAGTCATACATAAATGACGTCATCCATATTGAGCATAGGCCACTTGAAAAAAGATCTCAAGATAGGTGGGTACAATGTTTTGTGGAATTTAAGCAGAATACATAATTACATCTTCAACTGAGGCTTACATCATGGCTTTAGATGGAAAGTAGGTCAATTACCGTGTCAGGAATTTTCAATTCTGTTCATGCTAGAAGCAAAATGTGTTATTGTCAACTAACATGAAGCAAGCATAATTATTATTGTGTTACAAAATACCTGTACGGCCATAAATCTAGTCTTTGCATTGTTGGCAATCTGTTCAGCTGAGAGACATAAATTTTGCCGATGGATGCGATTATTTATCGCTTCCACACAAACCGCATATCCGCTCTATTGTTTGCTATCATTACTAGGATTTTGTTTTTTCATAACTGATATTCTCTTTAGTTTCAAAATTAATGTGAATCGGAAGCTGAGCAATGCTCATTAAATAGAGCCCGTTGCAATTCTTGCTCTGCTTAATGTATTTCCAGCCACAAAACTATTGAATGTGTTGTCAACAAAGAATCACAATGTCCTATTACCATTTAGTTTTATGCTTAAAGCGGAATTCACTATCTGCAAAAGAAAATTAAACAATTGTTTATAACTATTCAAAAACAAAGTTAATTCTATGTTTTGAGCGTGTAATAATTTTATAAATAGTACATTTTGCATTTTTCTAAATACTCGTAAATAGAACATTTTCAAATTCTTCAAAATTCATTATTAGAACATTTAGCAATTTTAAATAGCATTTAAATAAAACACTATATGAACTTTTGGGAAACGTAATAATAGGACATTTTGAACTTTAAAAAACGCGTAAATGAAATATTTTGCATTTTCCAAAACTTGTAAATATAATATTTTGCACTTTCCAAAAACTTTTAAATATAACATTTTGCACTTTAAAAAACTAGTAAATACAACATTTTTCACTTTAAAAAACTAGTAAATCAAACATTTGACACTTTTAAAAAACTTGAAAAAATAAAGCATTTTGAACTTACAAAAACATGCAAATGAAACATTTTGCTTTATACAAAAACAAGAATAGAAAAATTTACACATTTCACAAAACTTGTAACCAAATAAATGTTTTGAATTTTTAAAAATCGTGTATATTGAGCATAGTCGAATAACTTCATGAATTCATTAAACTACATGAATTTACTGCATTTCGCACTTTTAAAAACGCATAAATAAATATGAGAGTTTTTACTGTTTAAAAAATCCGAAATTAAAACATTTTACGTTTTATAACAATACGTTTTTTAATAAATGCTCAAATATTATTAAATTATGCTAATTTTGATTCTTCACTCTTGCGCTATATGTTATTTAAACTACAGAGATTAAGTTATTTGAGAATTTGGTTTCGTACGCATTCTTTAATACATGCAGATACAACCCGGCTCAGTGGTCTGACAAGCTACGGCATGGCTTACTACTGGGTCGGGGAGCTGGTGGCACTCTGAATGGTGAGTTGGATGGGTGACCGGGCTTAGTAGATCAGTGGGGAGCTGAGTGAGGTGCTGTGAGGGCTTAAGGAGTTTGGGTACTGTCTGTATATATCCTTGGTAGTTTTCTGCCTGAGACGGAGATGCAGATGGCTTAATGATAGGTATCTATCTGCCCTTCTCTGTGTGATTTCACATAAGTCCAAGAATGGTACAGGCTCTTCTTCCTACTGACTACTACAAGCATCACCACCGTCTCTCTGTTGAAATGAGCGGCCACTAGTGGGGTCGGCGGTGGAGCGTATCCAAGGTGCGGCGGCCGTAAGACAGCTGTCGCTACTTGGTCTACTCTGTCGTTTCTCCTCCCTAACGGGGAAAAATTGTTATTCCAATGACTGGAGTAGTCCAGCCTAATATACTCTTGCAATCAGTACAGCGGTAAGAAAGTTTATATCCTGATATCCTTGAATTTAACAGAGGCAGATTCAAACTGAACCATCTCATCTCATGAGTGGCTTAATGCATCATACCTCTCATAGAAACTGCAGTGTATTATACCTAATGGGTCGAAAATACAATACTGCCACATTCATCAAAATACATGCAGAATTAATAAAGTGTACCCTTTATACTTGCATTTGAATTTAATAGACCGGCAAAAATAAACATCCGGTAAATGCTTTTCTGTTCATACCAAACATACCAAACCTAGATTAGTTAATAACATTAATTTATTGATTAATAAAAATGCTTAACCAGTTCCACTTTAGTTACTTATTCTGTTGTGAGAAACCCAACTTATTTCCTTCACTATTTTTGGCTTTTTGTTTTTTGCCGTCCGTGAGTCTGTAAGCAGTAATTATACGTAAAGAATTGGAGAAGATGGCTATCAAAATTGTAATTCAATTTTAAGAACAACTAAAAACAAGTTCTGTAAAAAAATTGGATACTACAAGAAAAATGGGAAAGTTACTTTTTCGCGGAGATCATGGGTATTTAAACGTTTACGCATTGCGAATGTGTTCGTGTATTAAGTACAGACTCAGAGGAGAACGACACGTGTCACGTTTTCGCATTTGTTGTAACAAATTTTTTGAGCGATATTGACGTAAATTCAAAGGCAAGACAGTTGAACGTGTGAAATACACACAATAATCGACAAAATGAGTTCACAAAATAAAGTAAATTCACATGTGTCATGTTGATGTATTTGTAGTTTCCATCGGTTTAATCAGCATATTGTGAATTTACTTGTAAGATCCACTTATTTTTAATAAAAAAATATTGTTCAATGTGTTTTGAGTTTTAAATTTTAAAAATTCTAGTATGTAGCATCATGTCTAACATTAGAATCGTGTGCCAGAAGTAGATGCTTAGCTTATAACGAATTAGTTTGATCACTAAAAAATCCGGCACTTCGCGCCGGATTTGTCGACCGGGGGCGGGCCCGAAGTAGATGCTGAGCTTTCACAAAGGCGCAAGACAATTTCTGTTACGCTAAAAGATGACATAAGATTTGTGAAAGCTCCTTTACTATTATTAAGCTATAAACGAATGTACGTAGCATGTAGTTAAATATATATGTTATTGTGATATTTAACAATTATTATATTTCATACTAACAAAGCTAATTTTAATATTTTACAAATTTGTGAAACGTATACTGAGTCTATTAGGCTACCCTCGATGGAGGTCAGTTGTTAAGTTTGTTCTTTTGAAAAAAAGTTATCTTTATATATATTGCTAAAGAATATTTATAAATTGCACCATTCACAAATGACGTCATTTATGGAGGCTTCCCTGCCATCATTAAGCCATAAATGGGAGTACGTGGCATGTAGTTGAAAAAATCCGGCGCTTTGCGCCAAGTTTGTCGACCGGGGGCGGGCCCGAAGTAGATGCTGAGCTTCATTAAATGCGCAACACAATTTATGTTACGCTAAAAGATGATATTAGATTTATGGAAGCTCCCCTACCATCAATAAGCCATATACGAATGTAAGTACGTGGCATGTAGTTGAAAAAAGCTGAAATATTTTTAAAAATTGTATGATTTCCGAATGACGTCATTTATGGAGCCTCCCCCACTATCAATAGGAAATATACAAATTTACGTGGCAAGCAGTTAAAAAGAAAGGTTGGAAAATATTATACAGTTATAAAGCGGGTACCTAAAACTATATTTGAATGACGTCATTACGGACGATCCCTAAATAATAATAACCTATATACCTTTGTATGTTTATTGCATATTGTTAAAAAGGTTAAAAACATTTTTTTAATTGGAAATAGTAAGAGTAAAAACTATGTTATTTTTTAGGAGTACGTCATTTTCGACGACTCGCGAACAAAAATGATCTAGGTTGGAAAAAATTTAAAAGTTAGAAATAAGGATAATTAATACTATTGTATTTTTTCAAAAGACGTCATAATGGACGATCCCTGAATAGTATTACCCATTATACCGAGGTAATTTTATCGGATATTTGTAAATAAAAACTATTTTATTTTTTCCAACGACGTTATTGTGGACGACCCCAGAACATTAATAACCTATACACCTATGTATGTTTATTTCGTCCAAAGGACGTCATTGTGGACAACCCCTGAATAATAATAACATATATACCAATGTATGTTTTTTTGTCCAACGACGTTATTGTGGACGACCCCCGAACAATATTAACCTATATACTCATGTATGTTTATTTTGTCCAAGGACGTCATTGTGGACGACCCCCAAACCCTAATAACCTATATACCTGTGTATGTTTATTTTGTCCAAGGACGTCATTGTGAACGACCCCTGAACATTAATAATCTATATACCTGTGTATGTTTATTTTGTCCAAGGACGTCATTGTGGACGACCCCTGAACATTAATAATCTATATACCTGTGTATGTTTATTTTGTCTAAGGACGTCATTGTGGACGACCCCTGAACATTAATAATCTATATACCTGTGTATGTTTATGGCATGTAATTAAATAGGTTGGAAAAAATTTCTGAAATGGAAATGGGGGTGGTAAAAAATATTTTGTTTTTCAAAGGACGTCATTATTGACGATCCCTAAATATTATTAACCAATATACCTAGGTATGTCGAGGAAGGAGAATAGCTAAACTGGTGCTCGATGTGTGGACTCCAGTATTGAGCTTGGATATTTTGCACCTCCATGTTGCAGTCCCAGTACCACGACCACTACACTAGACTGGCATGTGAACGTACATATTGTGAGCAGTACCTTTACTTGCATTGGAAACTCGTGAAAATTTTCCATGTGTATTTTCAATGGCGAAACTTGACAAGCTCTCAGCTCCGTATGTACCTTCTATAGATGTATTTTTTGCCCTTTTTTTTATCTTGAAAAATGGAGTTTATTCTTGGTCGGTTTAACTGTTAATTGCGAACAAACTATAAATTGAATATTAACCAAAAACTATACAACACTTCTCCCTTGCTTTTCTGGGCGATTAAAAAAGATTTCAATTTAAAATCTTTAAAAATGCGACCTGTAGCGTGCGACCTACCGACATTGTGACAGACAGACAGACAGACACCAGACTAATAGATGCTTGTTCAGCATCTAAAAACTATGCTTTTGTAGTAAGGCTAACATAAACAACTCGCAGATAGCTTTTGTAAAAATGGGTGTTAAGTACGGGTTTTGCTGTCTAAATAGGTAAGGTACGAAAGGAGCAGGTACGTATGGGTTTAACAATAATAGCGCGGGGACGAGTGAGTGGGGTAGGAGTTTGGGTAATACATAAGGTGGCAGGGTAGAAGAGTGCTTGGTAACAGGAGCACATGTTTGAGTTAGCTGGGTGCGATTGAGTTCGTAAGAAAAGCGGCAGGAAGATTGTGCTAGGTACGAAATTTTCTGGTACCAATTGATGAGGTACGTGTAGTCAAAACCAAAATAGCGCCGGTACGAGTTAGTAGGATGCGATTTCCACTAGTACCAATTAGCAAGGTACAAGGTAAATACGAGTAAGCTTAGCAAAAGCAAAAATGGAGCGGGTAAGAGTAGGCTCTGCATAAGGCTTGCTGGTACCAGTTTGAAATTTAAAAAGTATAAGTCCAAAATTTTACAAACTTTGGTGGCAGCACGTTTTTGCCATTGTGTGTTGTGTTTGTGTTGCCGCTTGCCGCTCGCTCTCAAGTTTAAAAAAAAATACATAATTAAAAATACTGTAAGATTCTATAAAATGCTGTGTTTTAATGAATTAGTTTTGCAATTTAGTTTTATAGATTTCTTTCAAGCTTTCTAAAGATTTTTGATGTGTTTCGTACTAAATTCTAAATTTTTTAGAAAGTGATAATAATACAGTAATTTACACTATTACAC
Source organism: Dicyrtomina minuta (assembly GCA_949802685.1). Lineage (NCBI taxonomy): Eukaryota > Metazoa > Arthropoda > Collembola > Symphypleona > Dicyrtomidae > Dicyrtomina > Dicyrtomina minuta. The sequence continues at coordinate 8,897,627 of OX461808.1, read as the reverse complement.
CGTTTGTGTTTTCCATTTTATTCTATCTACTTTAAGTAACTTTGTTCCATTTTGATTAAACTTGATTAGGATTTGGAAAGTGGTGAAGATTCTACCTGAACCTCGAATTACTAGTTTTGCACCTATTTAAATGTCAAAACAAAAATAATTCATTATACTTGTATATGTTTCTGAAAAACTTCAGACGTTTCAGACGTCGCATTTTTTTATAAGTCAAGTAGAAACAAACTAACAAATTTTTTTTTTTTAAAAAATAAGAAAATAAATAAGACTTTTGTGTGTTACCCAGCACCATCTTGGCATTGCGCAGTCTCTCACTGAATTATCCATTTAAACAAAGAAAATAAAAGAACAATATGTTACAGCAGAATGCAAAAACAATCCCAGGAGCACCAAGTAGCTATATCTGTTCACAAGTTGAAAATTGTTTCATTACAAAAAACGAATTATTGAAACAAGAATTAAAATATTAGTAGAAATTTAGTTTAACTGTCACTAGTTTTTTGAAAACGTGCAATAATCATATTTGAGGATTAAATATTTATTCAATACTTAATTAAATTGTATCAAGTTGATTACAGTAAATATGTAGGCAATAGCAGTTTTAATTTTATCTTTTGAATTTTATTTCGTATAAGGTAAAAGTCTTACATGGTGTTTAGTCCCTGTCCCTGACCACGCGAACAACCATCAACATTTAATACTCCAGGAGGAGCCATTCGACCCATACCAGCCTTTACGCATGAAACACAACTTTTTCTGGTTGCACCTGCTAAGTTTACACAACCGTAGGGACCTCCTGGTTTGTCTTTGCAATCGGAAGTAGTTTCGCAATATTTAGAGTCGGAGCCTGGTTTTCCACCAGTCCCGTCATCACCACCCCCATCATCGTCGGCACCGCCACCGCCATCCCCACCACCACCAGTACCAGATTTACATCCATCAAAAGTAACCCCTGGTACGTGTGGAGCTTGGGATGCGAAACTGCATTCTAAGCAACCTCCCTGATTATTTTGGAAAAAGCAGCCCTTTCCTTGAGGACACTCTGAAGCATTCGTGCAAGGTATAACAACTAGAGGTAGTCCAACTCCACCCCCTTGTTCTCCTTGTGGCATTGCTTTGATTATTTCCATCTGTTCTTGAAGCGTTGCATTCGCTCCATCACAATTATTTTGGACAGTTGAAAACAGTAGGACAAGTCCAATAAGGAAGGACAGCATGTTAACAATCTTTCTTTTTCTTGCCCGCAGCTCAATTAGTTTTGATAAAAAGCTTTACCTAAAAATTTCAGAAACCACCAAAATTAATCAAAATTTACAAAAAAAAACACGTTTTTTTTATCAATTCCCTTTTGCTGCCAAAGCTAAATTTATTGTGTGTATAAAACTTTTAATTTACGGCCTCCAAACTACTGCGTTCACACAAACCTAGAGAAATGTTCCTTTACTTGGGAACTTTGAAACTTTGATTTAACTTTGATGCAAAAATTAAAATGAATGTAATAGTCAGAAGAAATAATATTATGATTTTAAAATTTCCACATTATTTCAAAGCGTCCAATAAAAAAGATTCAAATCGATGCAGTTTTATTTTTAAAATTTTAAGTGGTTTCGCAGAAGGTATGATTCAGTTTTTTAAAGCCTATTTTAAAATTATCTCTTAATTAACGAGTGCGGTGTTATGGAGGGTTGCCAACCCATACAGTGTACTCCTTCTACAGTTTTAGGAATTTACCCCTTATTGGGGTGTCATTAGATAGCCATTGGCCAAGCGGAGGCCAACATAGTCTTGGAAAATTTAGTGTTTTGACACTTTTTTGAATTATTCCTGTTTTAACTTTTTAGCTCTGCACCAATCACAGCCTGCAATTCGAATTTTTAAAAATTCTAGGGTCCTGATTGGTACAGAGCTAGATTTTTAATTGCAAATACCTCTAACTTGAACGCCGTAAAATTTGAGGAAAAAAATGCAAACCGATAAAAAAAATTTGAACTTGGCGAGAAAATTACTAATCTAATTTTATTATTTTATTTAACCAAAGTTTCCTATTGTATAACTTACAACTACATCGTATCCATGTCTAGTCTGCATTACTGCACCTACACTCAAGTCAACACTAAGCTTCGTAATATTAATTCCCTGACAGTAATAATTTTTTTTTAAATCTTTTAATTAAAAAACCGTTTAATGATTGGTCTTGGAATGGCGCCTCTTAAAAGCCACTACACGTTGTGTGCGCTTCAGTTATCAACTATTTGCACTTTTCATGGTACCATTTGACGTGTCTGCAAGCCTAGGTTCTCATAAAGTCTTTTACCTTCCAAGCCTGTGATCCAATAAAATTGTACATGCAGCAGCCGGAAGTAAAAGATTATATTGAACAAAATAGGGTGAATTTTACATCGCACAAAAGACGCGCGATCAGGTTTTACTTATCACTTGCGTAAGAAAGTAAAAATGACTAATACGATTTATTTAACTAGAATTAATTTAAAGTCTTAATTCCGGGCTAATCTGAAATCAAAACTGATCCCAGATATGTCGGTGACCGTAGCGTAATCAGGTTAAGTTTCTGATCAAAACATACCTGGATCGCGCCTGTGGCAAAACCATGCCCCGGTTAGGCCTTTGGGGCCATCCATGCATTACGTTTTAGGTTTCATGGGGGGGGGGGAGATGGTTCAGGCTAATGACGCGCTGAAACAGCAGGGGGGATGGGGGGTTCAGGCAAATGACGTTTCAGGCAATTTTTGTAAATTTTAAATTTTTATTACGGCGAATTAAAGCAGATACATTATTGATCAAATGTAATATATGGTATGTAAATATTCACTTTTCGGAAAAATGTATATATAAACCTTTAGAAATTATAAAAAGTTATTTCAACAACTATTTAAAAATTTAAACGTTTATAGTAGGGGGGGTAGGGGGTATCAAGGAATGACGGTGAAGTGACGATGAAAGAGGGAGGTAGTTTTTGCACAAAAAACTGAAACATATTATATGGATGGCCCATTTGATCAAAGCTTAACAGGACAAAGTTGTGATTGAAGATTACCCTGGGCACGTCCGTGACCATAGCGTAAACGGGCAAATCTCTGGGAAAAACTTATCCTGAGAAAGCCTGTGAGCTCGAAAAATATAAAAGAATGCGACCAGTGAGGCAAATCATTAATTTTGGGCAAGTCTGTGGTAAATGCACAAGCCAGCCAACGCTTCGGTATAACTTATCCCGTGCCAGCCTCTGGTCAAAGTTTTTCACTATAGTGTTACCCGGGCAGGTCACTGATTAGTACGTACTTCAAACAAGTATAATTCAATATTTTAACCCAGGCAAGACTCTGGTCAAAACCTACTTCTACCACGCTTATGGGAAATACCTAACCCTTGCAAAGTTAGAGTGAAAGCTTACCCCGGTCAAAGTTGAGGTTAAAGCTTACCCCGGGCAAGTATAATATGGTCAACACTTGCGCGGTTTCAACCCAATGGTAATAACTTATCCCAGTAGAACCTCTAATTAAAGCTTATACTGGGCAATATCAAAGTCCATTTGGCCACAACCTAATTTACTATAACAACTTAATGTGAAAAATAATTATATGTTACATTTTTTAATCGCAACCCATCGGGTTGCTAACCTGCTAGTAAATTATTAAAATCATAAGCTCATTACAAAAAATACTGTAAAATTGAAGGAAGTTCTATGTGATTCATTTTTCATTTATCATTTATTTTTCTCTGTGATTGATTTCAATAGGTATGATTAAGCCTATGGCAATAATTTGCTTTGTTGCGTACTGAATTTAAAAATTTTTGGATAGTGATAATGATGCTTAACAACGATTGTGTTTATTTTATTTTATTATATTTAGGAAATTATTTCGTGTTGAGACTGGATTTAGATTTGAAACATGCTGGTGAAGACCCCACTTGAACCTACAGATACTGATTTCGCACCTAACCAAATGTGGAACCAAGTTGTATAGTTCAAGTTCAAGTTGTATAGGTCAAGTAAAAACAATAAAACTTAAAAAAAATTGCATGGAAACCAAAAACTGAAAAACAAAAAACAAAGACCATTTTACCAATTACCCTGCGCCTTCTTCTTATCCTTGCGCATTCTCTCATTTCATGCTGCATTATTACTATTTAAACAAGGAACAGGACGATATGATACAGCAAAATGCAAAAACAATCCCAGGAGCACCAAGTAGTTAGATCTATTCACAAATTGGAAATGTTTTTATTAAAAAACTAATAATTACGTGCAGCAAAATTAAAATATTTGCATATAAAAGTTTAAAAAAAACTATACCCACTTGTTTTTACAACTTGAAGTAATTTTTATTAAATTAATTAAACGTTTAATTAGTCATAATATTACTTTGCTTTATATTGGGTTAACCGTATTTAGACAGATTCAGTTCTAATTTTATTAAAGTCATAGTGTTCATATATAATATTTGGTACTAGGTAAATGTAGTATATGTATTACATGGTGTTTTGTCCCTGTCCATGCGAACAGCCATCCATACTTTCGATGTATCCAGCAGGAATCTCAGAAACGGCATCACATGGTACACAATATTGTCCAAGTCCCTTGGCTAACGTTGCACAACCGTTGGTACCTCCTGGTTGACCTATGCATTCAGAAACTCCCTTACAAGGATAAAAGTCGAAATCACCACCTCCATCACCACCACCGCCTCCACCACCGCCTCCACCACCACCAGATCCACATCCATCAATAGTAACCCCTGGTTGACCTGCCAAACTGGCTGCAAGACTACATTGTATGCAAGCACCTTTTTTACTACCACTAGGCAATAAGCAACCAGTTCCGGGACCACAATTTGAAGAGCTCGTGCAAAGTGTAACTTTCGGAGGTGCACCTCCCCCTGGTCCTCCTTTTCGTCCTTGTGACATTAATCTAAGTACGTCTATCTTTTCCTTAAGCGTTGCTCCGCCCTCACAATTATTTTGGACGGTTAAAAACAAAAGGACAAGTCCTACAAGGAAGGATAGCATGTTTACACTTCTACTTTTTCCTGCCTCCAGTTATTTCGTGTTGATCAAAGGCTTTGCCTAAAAATTTCAGTAACCCCCAAAATTATTCAAAGTTTAAAAAAAAACCACGGTTTGTTTAGCAATTTCTTTCTGCCGCCAAAATAAACTTTATTATGTGATTCAACATTTTAACTTACGGCCTTCAAAAAATACTGCGTTGAAACGTCTGGAATCTGGAAATAAATTCTGAAAAAATTTGGTTTTGTACAGAATACAATTCTGTAATCTGTGACTTTCGATTCAATTTCGCTGGGCTGGAACAACTAAACTACAAAACTGTGAGAGCGTGAGAAAAATTATTATAATTCTAAAATTTTTACCTAATTTAAAAGCGTCCAATCAAAACGACTTTAATCGATGCAGTTATTGCAGTTACTCTTAAAATTGTGAGTGGTTTCGCAGAAGTAATTTTATGACCAGGCTAAGAAAAAGGAATAAATTTGTTTTAAGCCAATGCTAAAAAATTATACTAAATTAATAACAATTTAAATGTTCAAAGACAAACATTATTAATTTTATAATCAAGCTTTTTATTTTTTTCATTCCTTTTTAATGTAATAATTTAGAAAATAATAATATTATTATTTCTAGATATTAACGTCTGTCAAGAACAAAGACGAATAATTATTTCCTACAAATAAATTATTTAAAATATAGTAAATTTCTAGGATTAGTGTGTTATAGTGTGATTTATTAAACTTTTTTTGTGATACATTTTTTTTTTAGATTTCAAGATTTTTGAAATTAATACTTTGCTTTGGTACGTACTTAATTTTGAAATTTTTAGAATGTGATAATGGAAGATTACACCGATTTTTTGTTGTCAATTTTGTTGTACTTAAGACAAATGTTGCTCCGTTTTGATTTTAAGACATGATTTGGATTTGGAACCTGGTAAAGACTTCGCCTGAACCTTCTAGTTTTACCTCCTATTTAAATGTCAAACTAAAAATTATTTATTGTACTTGTACACATTTCTGAGCCTCATGCGTTTTAAGTTTGTTTTATAGGGCAATATTAGAAACAAAACAAAAATTTAAAACAAACAAGCAAAAACACAGAAGACAATTTCCCCGCACCTACTTCTTGGCCTTGTGCATTCTCTCTTTTTATTTTCCATTTAAACAAGAAGCAGGTCGATATGAGACAGTCACATGCAGGAGATATCCCAGAAGGACCAAGTAGATATATCTATAAGTTTACAAATTGGAAATTGTTTCATTAAAAAAACTAAGTTTTTGCAAAACATTAAAATATCAGAAGATGCATAATTAATTATAACTTCAAACTGTAGCTAATTTTTTATAGCGTGCACTAATAATAAGCAAATATTTAAGTAATACATTACTTTGTATCAAGTACAGTTTACAGTGTTAAGTCAAAAGCAGTTTCAATTCTAATTTGTGAATATTATTTCGTACTATGTGAATTTCTTACATGGTGTTTAGTCTTAGCCCCTGTCCTTGCGAACAACCATCAGCAGACAAAATTGATCCAGTAGGATCCGTATTAACCACCTCACATGATATACACATTTTGTTGGATCCACCTGGGATTTTTCCACAACCGTAGGGACCTCCTGCTTGCCCTTTGCAATCAGAAGCACTCTCGCAATTTAAAGAGGCATTGCCTGGATTCCCAGTCCCATTACCACTAGAGCCACATCCAATAATAGTCACCCCTGGTTGTCCTGCAAGCGTCGGTGTGAGACTACAATCCAAGCAAGTACCCTGGCTACTACCACTAAGGAGTAGGCACCCATTTTTACTAGGACACTGCGAATCACTCGTGCATGTTGTCGCATTACCACCACCACCAGAGCTACATCCATCAACAGTAGCCCCTGGTACGCTTGGAATTTGCGATGCGTAACTGCAATCTAAGCAACCTCCCATATTATTTTGAAAAAAGCAACCATTTCCTTGAGGACACTCTGAAACACTTGTGCAAGATGTAACATTTTGAGGTAGTCCACCTGGTGGAGGTCCTTGTCCCCCTTGCCGCATTGCTTTGATTACTTCCATCTGTTCCTGAAGCGTTGCATTCGCTCCGTTACAATTATTTTGGACAGTTGAAAGCAGTAAGACAAGTCCTATAAGGAAGGATAGCATGTTGACACTTTTTATTTTTCTTGCCTTCAGTTTATTCAGTTTTGATAAAACGCGTCAACTGCAAATTTCAGAAATCACCAAAATTATTCAAAAAAAAATATTCACGTTTTTTTTTACCAATTCCCTTCTACTGCCAAAGTAAACTTTATTATGTGATTACAACGTTTAATTAACGGCCTCTAAAATGCTGCGTTAAACACGCCTGGATGGAAGTATGAACAATGTTATATTACAAATTATAAGACTCTGGATCCGTGACTTTCGATTCAACTTCGCTGGAACAACTAAACGAAGAACGACAGAAGAATTGATAATATTATTCTAAAATGTCTATCTAATTTAAAAGTATCTTATTAAAAAAATTCAAATCAGTTGCAGTTACTTGTAAAATTGTCGTTGGTTTCGCAGAAGCTGTGACCAGGGTATAGAAACGGAATGGTCTTGATTTATTTTTGTAAAATCCGAGTTTAAAATTATAAATTATAAATTATAAATTATAAATTATAATTTTATTATATTTCAACTTACTGCTTAAAGACTAACACTTTTCTTTAAGATTAAAATACATAATAATTAATAATAAATTATTATAAAGCTTTTAATTTTTTTTTAATTTTTCATTTTCTTTTTTAAATTAATAATAAATTATTTCTGCAGCATTTTCACACAACTCTAATAATAATGATATTATTAAAATAAAATTTATAAATATTTTACGTTAATAAAAAACAAAGGCGATTTAATATTTCCTAGACAAAAATATGAAAACATCCAATTTAGAACAACAATATAATTTTACAGAACCCAATCGCATTGAAATCGCATAGGATAAGTCAGTAAAAACATCAATATTTCAAATCTCTATCAAATTCAGAAGGTAGGATGCGGCCATTATTATTTGTGTCAACGGCTTGAAATCCTTTAACAAATTTGTACACTTCCTTCTGTGTTATATCCGAAGGTTTCTTGTGTATACTTTCCAAGTGGGCAAGACCCTCATTGAGATCGATAGCTCCATCCTGGTTCAAGTCAATGCTTTTGAACACTTTGGAAGCGGTTCCTTTTCGGGTGAATGTCTGTTGAATGATTTTGTTTAAACTGAAATTAGAAGGTATAAGTGTCAAAGAGCTTGGATTTAGATTGTGACACCTACTGGTACAGTTGCAGCAGAAAACATTGCACATCCGTCGCCGTCCGCGTTCTGCGCTGCACATAAAGTTCCCAATATTCTGGCAACATATGCCCGTTGCAGAGGGTAGGGTTGCAAGAAGGAGACTGGTGGCAACTGCTGCCACCGTTAAAATCAGGCCTAAGGGTGCCATACTAATTTTGACGATCTTGACGTGTTGGTTTGTGAAGAACGGAAACCTGGTATTTAATAAAAAAAATACATAGTGCCAAGTTGGTTTTACTAATTATTCTTGCAAAACTGATCTCTTCATTAATTTCTAAAATTAATTTTAAAACAATATTTATTTCGAAAAACTGTTTTAAAAATAATTAAAAAAACTATTTTTTAAAACTTAACTATTTTAATATCTCTTTTTTTTCACCTGTAGTTGTTGCTGTCGCAGATAGCGATCCAAATTGATAGTTTGCAAAGTTGATACACATTTAATTATCCTAATACATTTGTAATTAAACAACATATCGAAAAGTCCATCGTTTATTACTTACCTTGTGCGACTTGTTTATACAGCTTGAGAACTGCTTGTTGAAATTGAAGCTATAGAAACACAGCATTTAAGCCTTGCTATAATTACCTATTGAAAAATTACGTTAGTGATATTATGTTGAACCTGTCGTAACTTAGCCTGATGCGTCATGAGAATAGCGATATATTATTGCATGAATATTAGCAACAATAACTTTAAATTAATAATTCATTACTCAGTAATGCCTTATTGAATAATTATCACAAATGATTTATATATGATTCTAACAATAAGAAATTGTCAAAATTCATAGTGTCATCAATCTAAACTTTACATCTGTTTTATTTTTATTAGGTTAGTCTGCCCACATTGGAATTACCATTAAAGTTTTCTTGTTTTGAAGTATTAAAATCCAGTATCAATGTATTAATCAATTTACCTGAAATATATAAAACAAATATAAACCATAACGATTTATCCAAAAAGTCACATAAAGCAATTATATATCATGTACACTGTAATGTTGATTCCCAGTTATTTTTTTCTCAAAAAAAGGCAAGAAACCAACCTTGAGATTTAGAAAGACAAAGAAAATATACACTACAAATTTGAAAAGACTGAAGGTTTGACTATTCTGGAACTACTAGTTTTTGCGTGTAAACTATAATTATTTATATCTTTTTACTTTTAGGCTAGCGTGAAACATTCACTTATTTTAGCAGCAAAAAGAACACCGTTTCCACTCACATGCAACTTCATATCCGGCATGTGCAAAACTTAGCAATTAGTTGATGCGCTTGATTTTCTCATTTGTGGAAGAGTTAGTTGCTACGTATAGTACCTAACTAAATATACATAATAAATATATGTGTGAATTAAAATTGCTTAGATTTTTAACAGAAAATAAAACTTTATAATTCCTGCAAAAGAAAACAAGAAAACTAACAGGGCCGGATAACGTGGTCAGCGCAGGCAGCCCCCGCTGCCTGAATTTAAAAAAAAAACTGTAAATGAAACATTTTGCACTTTTTAAAAATATGTAAAATGAATATTTTGACTTTTCAAAAACATTCAAAATAATTTTTTTTGTACATTTTAACAACATGGAAATAAAACATTTTCCACTTTTGCTAAAACATGTAAATGGAACATTTTGCACTTTTCTGAATCAAGTAAAAATAAAATTTTGCACTTTTTTAAAACATGTTTATACAACATTTTGCTTTACCAAAGAAAACCATCAATAAAATCAAAATACTTGTTCTTGTATGGATACAAACTGCTGCCTAAAAACAATTTCTTCGTCCGGGCCTGAATACAAACAAGAAAAAACTTCAAACAGCATAACTCGTTTTTGAGCATATCTGTATAATTAAATGTGGAAAAAAACTTACTTTACTGTATGTACGAACTGCCAGCTAAACTGACGATGAGTGAGCTAAATCAAATAAATTTGCAAGTTATTTACTCTCAAGTTTTAAGCTGAACCACATACAACATAAACGAGGTGGGACTTAATACTGATCGTAAGTACGTACGAAGTACTGAAAAACTTAATTTTTAACCGTAGAATGTCCCACCTGTCCAAAAGTCAATGTAAAAAATATTTAAAAGCTAAAATTATAAAATAAATATAATATCAATAAATCGATAAATATGTTCCTAAAACTAATTAGAACCAACCAACCTCAATTACTAGTACACAACGGAGTATCTTGCCTCTTAAAAGTACCAAAATTTAACGTCAGTTTAATTCCAACTCCAACTTATATCAACCAGTTAGGTGCTAGGTTATTTTCTGTGGCGCCAGCCCATTTAAATTTAGACGCGTCTGCTCTGAACGTCTCAAAAACGGAAGTTATTTAAGAAAAAATAAAATTGGCAGAAAATGTGGAAATTAACTATGGGAAAATTGGACATGGGCCTCAGGTTGTGCTCTGTATACCCGGTATGTTTGGTGAGTGTATAATTACAACTAAAATAAAATCTTCATTTTTTAATGACGTCATTTGTAGACGATCCTTTATTTTAATAGGTGTGGGCATTATCTATCTTTTAAATATATGTTTTTAATTACATTATGTAATTTTAGGAACTATTGAATCAGATTTTGAGCCAATAATGAAAATATTTGACCACAACAAATTCACAGTTCTTTGTATGGACCAACTAGGCTATGGAAAAAGTCGACCGCATAAGCGTGAATTTACAAACCACGCATCTTTAAGGGATGCGCAAGTAGTGGAATTACTTATGCAAGTATGTTTTAAATTATTAAACTTTAACTTTCAAATTAAATCTAATAATTTTGCTAAATATGTTAAAATGTGTTTTTTACCATTTTAATAACTGCAGACTCTTGAAATTTCAAAATACTCAATTATTGGTTGGAGTGGGGGTGGAAGGACTGGGATACTTGTTGCCTCCAGTAAAACTTCAAACTTGGAAAAATTAATTTTTTGGGGTATCCCTGCATTCATTGACGAAACTATGAGGAATCAAGGAGCGAGTAAGAATATAATTTTAATTTGTATTTCAATCCAACAATCGTTTTCAAAAAAAATCTTAATTATCCATCGCTATACTTTGTCCTAAATTTGCAAGTGATGTTAAGCCCTGCCAACTGGATCCCGGAGCGTTGGAAGATGATGTCAAAAATTTATGGGGAACCGCTAATGTTTGAGATGTTGAAGGGCTTCAATAATTACGTCCAATTTTCACTCAAAACTGGGACATATAGATTTAATCTCGAATTAGTTAAAGTCCCTACACTCATTTTTCACGGAGATAACGACATGTCTTATCTCATTGCTCATTCAACCGTGTTCCATGAAGGGATTTCAAATTCAATGTACGCTTACAGGTTTTTTAAATTATTGAGTTGTTAGTCGGGTTACAGTGAGTGACCGTGACCAGCTTGGTGGTTGGCGATCTTACCTGACAAGATAGTCAGGTTAAATTAATAATCTTTTGCATTATTTTGAACCTTCAGATTGGAAACCGTTCCTCAGGGTAAACATGACCTTCACTTGCAGTTTCCTGATAAATTCGTTAAGCGTGTTGAAAGATTTCTCCTAACAGCACAATAAGAGTGGCTGTCCAACAGCTGGCAAGTTCCTTTTATCACAACTGCTAATGGGCGTGAAATGATTGTTGTAAAATTGATGTGCTAGTTTTTAAGAAATTTGTAAATTTGTTTCCTTTGTTAAATTAAAGTTGATATCTGCCTTTATGCACAATGAACTTTACATAATTGCTGATTGCTAACACGAGCAGTACATTTTTAGATTTGTTTTTAGAAACATGCAAATAAAAAAACTATCACTGACTTTATTAAAGGTTGTATTGTGCCACCCCCAACAAGCACATAGCATGCAAAAACAAACTTCTAGAATTAAAGTACCTACGTGAAAACGAGTCTTGAATTTTTATTTCCATACTGAGAGTGCATAGAGTGGAGAACTGCTAAAAGTCAATTAGGGGTCGTCCAAACATGACGTCATCATTAAAGTCCGTGGGAGAAAAAATATTTAAAAACCAAGCGCTATGACTTGATCGTCCAGACTTTAAGTTTCAGTAGCAGCTCGATGTGTCTTTTTGCATTTTGACGTCGTACAAAAAAAGTCAGTATTTAAAACGGCTTAATCACATGATAAAACATAAATTTGTAATAAATAACGTACTACATAGAAACTGAAGAAATGACATGTAGTATAAACAAAATGAGGGAGTTTCAGGCGCAAAGGATATTTTATTTATGTATGTACATAACTGTAATTGCATTTGATGGTTACAGTAAAATATAATTACGTACAGATATTTTACTAAACATAAAAAGCAAAGTAGAAAGATTATTAATTTCGAGAACTATTTTTTATAAAAATTGATAATTATTACAATTACCCAAGTTTCACTTTAGGCTTAACAAAATAGGCCTTGATAAAGAAATTTAGAAAAAGGGCAAAGTAAGTGCCATAAATAAAAAGACTTAAATAAATATTACGCATCTCCCGTGCACAATATCCTCCAGCCACTGAAAATGTAACAATAAAACTAATAAGAACCAGTAATTTTTTAAGTTACAATCCAAATTTGTGATCTAATTACATTTTGTCGAGATAAATGTAAATATTTTTGTACAATAAATTATTTTTTTTTAAATAAGGGAATACATTAAGATAAAATATTTACTTTTAATGTTATAGGTGTAGACATTGATGAAGAGACCAATCATCATTTGACTTATTTGAAGGACAGTCAGGAACATTGCAAAATTTCGTGGAACTTTCACTTTTAATGTCTTTACAAAAATTATGTGGAATCTTATGAATTACATTTTTTTTTTAAATTTTTTAAAAATGTTTATATGTACTTAAAAAAATTGAAATTTTAAGATTTTGTTAATTTTTTTAAATTTCAAAAAAATTGTAATTTTTGAAACATGTTGAATTTTTTGAAAATTTGGAAACTTTGAAATATTTAGAACATTTGAAAAATTTTGAATTTCTGGAGAATTTTTAAATTTAGAAAAATTTTGAATTTTTGAAAAATTGTGAATTTCTTAAAAATTTTGTCATCTTAAAATTTTGAGAAATTTGGAGAAATGTTTAGTGAAATTGCAAAATTTTAAAAATATTTCGGAATTTGGAACAAATTAAAAATACTGACCTTTAATGCATAGTAAGTGTACATGAGAGAATGAATAAAATAATTCATGGTTCCAAAGCACCGAAAAGAAGTTTCATAGTCTTCAAAGCCAAACCAGCAAAGCAAAAGAACGCTTGTGTGATGATACCTTTTCAAACATTTTGGACATTTTCATGAAATTACCATTTATTAATTAATTAGTACTAGGTGATCATACCAACAAAAAAAACGTTAGAAATGAAAAATTCTAAATAAATGACACGGTACCAATGAAGAAAAATAAGTTTTTGCTTTCGTAGAATAATAAAGGCCGTGTCTCCTAGTTCCACAAATTTAGAAAGACAAAAGAACATTGCCCAAAACGCTGTTGCATAATTATGAATATCCCTGTTTTTTTTAAAATATAAACAAACCTTAAAGATTATTCAATTCAAACCATACAAAAATTAAATAGATTTAAAAAAAATTAAAATTATTTAATTATTATATCTCACCTATTGCACACAGACTCATAGAGCCCATTAGCAACCTCATTCCGACTAAGAATAAAATAAAGTTCAGGGAAACTGCGTAAAAATCCAAAGATAGAAAATGCAGCAAGTGAAATATTCCAGAAAAGAAGTGCCCGACCAAGCTTAAATCTTTCCCGCCTCTTCATTATTTCCCGCCCAATAAACGCACTGGCAACGTACAGAAGACAAATTGCTATAGCGACGGGGCGAGCTTGAACAAAAATGTTAATTGCAGCTGGGATATTAAAAACTTCAAAGTCATACGCTTGAATGTAAGGAGAGGATCTACTTGGCCAGTTATTACTAAAATTTAAGTTTGTTTTGGGTTTTATAATGTGAGTTGTTGTGTTACTACAGTTTTGGGCCGCTGAAGGTAGTTGAAATTTTATTGAGCTGAGAAAATCCATTTTAAAAAATAATGTTTCAAATTCTTCTAAAATCCACAAAAAGCAAAATAAACGATATTTTCTAGTTTGTAGCAGATTGAAATACGGATTTTTGAATGGGCTTTGTTGCTATTGTGCAAACTGTTTTCTCAAAGTGTATTGAACAAGCATTTATATTGGAAATCATCACAGCAAAATCCTCAAAAATTAAAATTACATTCTTTTGCAATGTTATTAAAGCGTATAATACAAATATCAAATGCCGCATGGGTCAGTAAGGAAAGATTTAACCCATCTGATTAGTAATCGTTTTTGTAACTTTATACAGAAATCTCATTGAAAAACAGACAAAATTATATCCTGTAGATATGTTGATGATGTATAATTAAGGAAGTAGGAAGATATACTAAAGATGGGTAGATACACGGAAAGTATGCAGTTCATTACACTTAATGCGTTGTTGTCGTTAGCAATTTTGTAGGACTGCTGCGATACTATAATTAATTTTGCATAATTAGTTAGTGAATAAATCACTTTTTTTGCACAGTTTTCTATTAAAAATGTTTGTATTTATTTGTACAAGGAAAGTCCTTGACAGTTTGTTGTACTTATTACGTTGTACGTAAAGGGTTATTTCCAAACAAAAACAGTTAATATCAAATCTTAATTATCCTGGATTTCTCAATTTTCTTATGCAAGCTTTCATCTTAATACAATCTGATTTAATGGTTATCAGTATGTACACGAGGTCAATCAGACTCACATTCACACGTTACACGTTTTCGTTTTTGTTGTAACACACTCGTGTTTTTAGCAATGACGTAAATTCAAAGGGTTAAATGTTAACGTGGTACGTCGAGCGGTTGTAGGGGTTCAAGTTGCCTATTGTTTTACATAGGCGTACATACCAAAAAAAGGGAAGAGGGTAGGGGTTCAAAATTTTCGCTTTTTTACGACGTAATTTATGCACGCTCCCTAGAAGCAACATATTGTTATCACATTTATATATCATGTACACTGTAATGTTGATTCCCAGTTTCTTTGGAAGAAACGCCGTTTAATTAGGTAATAAAATTTTAAAAAAAAACTAATTTTTGAAAAATTAAGTTTAAGGCCAGTTTGAAATGTAAATAAAGTCAACTATAAAATAAGTTTATAGCATCATCCTATTTAAACACTTGCACAGCTGTTATGTTAACATGCAAAACTATTTTACCCTACCTACCTGCATACTCATTGCTAACACATAGTATAATTTTTGTTTATGCTGCTTAATCGCAAAGCACAGTATCATGAATTTTATCTCTCATTTGAAACTCAGATAAGCCCCTAGATTTGCACCTGGTTATGTCATCGACTCTGATTCACTGTTTAATTTTACATTATACTTGTCACAGTCGCAATTTATTTGAGGACAAAACAAGTCAAGTTCAACTCAACACGAAAATTTCATTCTAAACCGGTAATCACCTTTATAACAGGTAAGTATAACTGCATATTTTATTTCATTTCTTCTGTAGAACGTTTTTAATTTAGTTTGGAATTACAATAATATTATAAGGACTTACAAATTTAAAATATTTGCCACTAAATACGTAAGAGATCGTCCATA
This sequence comes from Dicyrtomina minuta, assembly GCA_949802685.1. Classification (NCBI taxonomy): domain Eukaryota; kingdom Metazoa; phylum Arthropoda; class Collembola; order Symphypleona; family Dicyrtomidae; genus Dicyrtomina; species Dicyrtomina minuta. The sequence goes on along the minus strand of OX461808.1, from coordinate 8,881,637 downwards.
AATGACGTTACGTCAAAGTTCAATGTAGTTTCTAGAATTACACACTATATTAAAATTAGTCATTGAAGCGCGACCACTAGGAGGATGGTCCATAAATGATTTTACTCAAACTGTAATTCATTTAGGATCCCCCTACCTGAACATTACTTTATTGTATTTACATTAACTGCTAATTTTAGTGTGTAACGTCATCAATATCTAAGTTTTAAACTTTAAATAAACCCACCGACTCTTGCCATTACATCAGTTATGGACGATCCCAAACCTTTACAAAGATAATTACTCGTATTAAACTTTTAATTTAGAACCTGCATGCACTGCATAATTAAACAGTAAAACTTATTACTAATTATTGAATTACAAACGATACTATGATAATGACAACTATTTTGTTTTTGAATTTCTTAACTGTTTTTAATATTTTATAAATACAATAAAAATAGGTATCCGCTAATATAACTACAATTTGCATAGATTAACAATATTAATTTGTAAATATAAAATTATTGTAATAAAAATGTTTACTGCGAAATACTTACAACGTATACCCAACAACACACCTAATACTGTGTATGGATAGCACCATTTAATCAGAATATAGTTGAGATAGCGACAGCCGAAATAGTGCTTATGTAATGTAGACCAATAGATTTTAACATATGCTCTACTATATACATAGTGTAATGTAATGCAATTTTATAGAATCTCTTTTACTGAGGTAATCAGCTGCTGTACTTTAGCTGAAATGGCATGATTCAATATGTAAACGGGCTATGAAACTTAGTAATAATTAACAGATGCATGCAAAATAATACTACGCGTAAAGGTGTATAATTAATTATGCATGTTATAAATAATACTGTTATGCATAATTATTGCTGGTAAAGACTCAACACCAGCCATTTAATATTTTGCTTAAAATAACAAAACCGCTGTAAAAAATGAAAATATAATATTCATAAATCTATTTATGTAAATATGATATCTTAAAATTTTTAGGAATTTGTAAATATTAAATTTTGCAGTTTTAACTGAAGCTATAATTAATTAATTACTATGTAAAAATAACTTTTAAGACTTATCAAAAAACAAAAATACACATATTTTGCAATTTTAAAAGTCATGCAAACAAAGCAATAATATCATTTTAAAAATAGGAAATACAGATTTTTTTTAAGAACATGTGAATAGAGAATTTAATACTGTTTAAAATGTCGTAATCAAACTATTACCCTGTGCATTATTTTTTTAGGTGTAATTTTTGATAAAACACATTTTTTTCTCGCTAAATCTGGTTTGCCTAGTACCAGGACCTTTGAATTTTTACTTTCGGTCACAATTCTTAACAGTTTTAACCTTTAATTCTTTAAAAATGATTAACTAATTACTATGCATGTTTCATTAGTCAGATACACCACTATAATGGCTTCAGCAGACTCGTATGCAATTGGGATTGATTTAGGCACCACGTACTGCTGCGTGGCTGTCCTCCGTCACCACAGTCACCAGAAACCGGAAGTAATTGAGAGCGAAGTCGGAAGCAACACGACGCCTAGCTACGTTGCCTACGAATTAGAGGACGGCAATGAAAACATCTGTGTGGGAGAAGCAGCGAAAGATCTTGCACTGGAAGATCCGGAAAATACCATTTTCGATACCAAACGCCTCATCGGTCGATCTTTCTACGATCCTAGCATTCAAAAGTAAGTACAAACTTCACTAAGATTAAGCATTAGGAATTGAACTTGCACTCTGGAGAGGCCCATAAAAGATGTCAGCATAATTTTCACCTATTTGATAAATGCCCAATCTGAAGCTATCACTTTAACCCCGGAGGTTCTATAAATGATGTGAGCAAAGTTATTACTTAAGATGCGTAAGACGTATTGCATGGTTTTATTGGGATGCTGCATGAATGACGTCACGCAAATTAGAAGTCGTCCACAAATGACGTCATAGAAATATCCTAATTTTTGGAACGCTATGATACCACTATCAGTATCATCAAATTAACTATTATGTTAATTGCTATCTTCGTTTTCGAAATGGGATATGATCAATATCTAAGTAAAACCTATTTACATTACATGTGATGCCATTTGTGAACGATCCCTTACCACTGTTTTAGATTTAGAACCTACCTATCCTCATATCAATTCAAAATTAGGTAAATGGTAACCTTTAACATGGCCTATCCCTATTTTACTGTGTATGTTACAAAAATCGCATTAAAAACAGTAATTATAGTTAGGAAAGACGAGCTTTTGCCCAAGTCCATTTAAATGCGTAATTGCTCCACATTACTAGTACATAGTCAATCGTGAGTGAAGAATCAAAATGTCTCATATCCGATTTGAGCACGAGTCAAAATAGGCTATATGTAATAAATACACTGTAAAGATGCATACAATGCAATGTTAGCTTAGTGTTATTTAAAATTGTAAAATGTTCTATTTACATAGATTTGAAACACTCAAAATTTTCTATTTAAATAATTTAAAATAGCTGAAAATGCTATGTCTACAACTTTTTAAAAAGTACAAAATTTTCTATTTATATAATTATGCTTGAAAATTGAAAATTGTTCTATTTACGTGTTTTTAAAAAGTGCAGTCATATTGTTCGATTTAGTTCCTTTAGGATTACGATAAATAAATTAAAATATTTTTGCACATGGTAAATTTTGTTTCTAGCTGAAATTGGATATGGGTCACTTTGGTTTGTCACAGACAATATCCAATCCTTCAACTATTTTATTTTCGTCATTTTATTCAATTTTACAGAAAACGAGATTTGATAATGTGAAACTATTGATATATAGGTATAAGCCTACTTGAGCTTTAAACGTATAAATACTATGCTATAATTACACTTTAATGTTGTAAATATCGCGTTTTGCACTTTAAAGGAGTAGAAAATACATTCTGCGCTCATTTTTTGAATACAGGACATATAGCACTTTCGTAGCTTGCTGCAATTAAGATGGTTGGAAATGTATTACCAGTGAACGCAATCCCTCGACCTGACCAAGGATCCCTTTACTGCCGTCATGACTGCAAAGAGATTGAAACGATAGGACATATCCTTGGAAGGTGCCCGCGTGGAGAGCTGATTCGTAATAACCGACATCATGCAGTTCGCCGGTTACTTGCTGAAGCAATGCAAAAACTAGGATGGAAAGTTCTTCAGGAAGTCGAATGTACTGGAGACGGTTCAAGGCTTGTGGATATTATTGCTTACAATTTAGCAACTAGGAATATAGATAGGATTATACTCGATCCTACTGTTCGTATGGAACAAATCGACATTAATCAATCTGAGGCTGTAAATCAAGAAAAAAAGGGCATCTATGACCCGTGCATTCTATACTTCAAACAGAAATTGGGACTTTCTGAAATTCAAGTGTTAGGGCTGTATATTGGGGCACGAGGAACAATTTCTTAATTTTTCCTCAACTTTATGAAAACTCAATGTCTTCCTTCCACGTTAATTGAAGACATAGTTATTTCCGTTTTGAAGAAATCAGTTCAAATCTGTGTGCATCATTTATTTTCTTCTCTACTAACTGATTAATTTCTAAACTACATTTTCAATTATAATAACAGCCATAAATTATACATCACAAAATTATGTAACGTATACTGAGTCATTTGGGCTATCGTCGTTGGACTACAGTGTCAAGTTTATCTTAATAAATTTGTCTTTCTCTCCGTACATATAATTATAAGTAGGTATTTTTCGCTAAGTATACTACAAAAATAGTCTGCAGTGAAAATTGCAAAAGGTAATTACAGATATCTTCATTTGAAAGAAGGTGAAAAATTCTTTTTGTCATCTAAAACCTTGGGATCTCCTATAAATTTTATTATTAATAGAGTCAGTGTCCAGTGCGTCTTGGCAGGTAATAATAAAATCCATGTTAAAGGTTACCATTTACTTAATTTCACATTCATATAAGGACAGGTAGGTTCTAAAACAGTGGGAAGGGATCGTCCATAAATGACATCACAGGTAATGTAAATAGGTTTACTTGGATACCGATCATATCCCATTTTAAAGATGGAGATAGCCATTAACATAATAGTTAGGCTGCTGATACTGATAGTGGTATCATATATTATGGTTTCAAAAATTAGGACAATTCTATGACGTCATTTGTGGTCGACCACTAATTTGCCTGGCGTCATTTACGCATCATCCCAATAAACTATGTAGTACATAAATTGCATACTTAAAACAGCCCAAAGTGGAAGACGTTGCATTCATCGCATTTGAGGATTCTGGAATAGGAATCTTTTGCTTTTCCTAATTCCTGGCCGGACTAGCTGGTTTCATGGAATCTCATAGTAACAAGGTGAATTAGCTGTAAGCCAATAAGATTATCCAAAGGCTATTCACGCAAATGTGTTTGCACATCCACTTATTGGGTAAGCCCTAGGTAAATTTTGCTTAAAGTACATTTCTAGTTGAGATGGAAATGGGTCAGTTACGGCCTGGTCCTATTAATTGTCATGTGCAAAACTGTAAGCGTGCCCGATATAAAACCCATTAAATACATACATAAATACATCATAATAAGTTAATAATAACAGCAGGCGTGCTTGGGTGAGCGATTACGACTGCATACTGTCACAAACTTTACAGTCTCAGACCCGGCATCAATCCTTGGCCACTGCTAATCGTATACGGCTCGGTTTTGTACGGTAAACGTCACTGGATGGTTGATTGAAACCGAATCTCCTTCGGTGCTCCATAGTGATGACTACTTACTGTAGGGACCTAGGGAATGGGACTAATTTACTGAGGATGAGTGGACAGGGTTAGGTGGAAGGGTACAAAGACCGATACGATCTAACGCGGTAGCCTCCTATTTCCTTACCCACAGTGACTGGCTGAGTCTGGTTGTAGGAACTTCAGTTATGTCGATCTACTAATGAATACTTATTGATTTATTTTTTACATCCTAATAATGTGGTGATTTAAACGAAGTCATTTTTGGACCCCTTCAATAGAGTATTGAGTTGGGCGACGTTATTTATGGACCATGCAAATAAAGTTGTGATTAAGGCGACGTCATTCATGGACTATTTTAATAATTAAATAATAATTTGAGTGACGTTATTTATGGAACATCCCAGTCATTACCTCCTATTACCTTTTTATATCGAAGTTAAGATCGAAGCACCTGTTTTGTGCTTTTAAGGTGGAGCAATATTGCGTAGTAAATGTAATTAGTTCAGGGAAATTCAAATTTTTCTTAAGGTACAAGGAGCTCTGGCCTTTCCATTTAGTGAACATGGAAGGCCTCGTCGGGGTGCAGCTGGGCGGGAAAAATGTGGTTTCACACTCAATTGCCAAGGAGCTGATTTCCCATTTAAAAATTACCGCTGAAAAATACTTAGGCGGTCCCATTGATTCAGCAGTCGTCACCATTCCAGTCTACTACACCGAAATTCAACAAGGGTTAACACGATGGGCTTGTGAGGCGGCGGGCTTTACTTCCGTCCGTCTGCTTGCGGAACCAGTGGCTGCTGCAGTGGCGTATGGCCTCCAGTCTTTAATTGACAGCCACGAGACTAAAACCTGCCTCATATTTGACCTCGGAGGCGGGACTTTTGATGTCACTGTCTTTCAATTAGACCAGGACAAACAAGTAGCAATCAAAGGGAGCGGCGGAGATAACAGACTCGGTGGTGAAGACTTTAATGATCTTCTCACAAAGTACTGCATTGATAAATTCAAGGAAATCAACGGAGTTGACATAGCAGATGGAAAATCATCAACTAACGCCGAAGTTCGCAGAAAGACGGCGAAAACATTGAGAAGAATTCGCAATGAATGCGAAAAGAAAAAAAGATTTTTATCTTCAACTAAAACAGTCACTGTCTCTTTGGACTGCGTCCACGGGGATAAGTCGATGAATTTCAAAATCACGCGGGAATTATTTGAAAATTTGATCGACACTCTTTTAAAGAAAAGCATAGAAATTTTAGATGAGACTCTAAGGACCTCTGGCGTTGAAAAGAATGCAATTGATGATGTAATTCTAATTGGAGGTTCTAGTCGAATTCTAAAGGTGCAGCAGATGGTCACGGAATATTTTGATGGGAAGCCGCTTCTCAGATCAGTTGACACAGATGAGGCTGTCGCCTGCGGTGCAGCTATCCATGCGTATAACATTTTCAAGAACAAAGGCGCTCCGCTTTCTGTTGTCACACTGATAGAAAAGGTGACCGTATTGTTAGATGTTTATTTGTATTCGCATGAAAACAATCCATGCTAAAGAAAGGCACAGTTAGTAGTGAACTTACACACAAATATTCTTTTTAGGCTCCAGTAGTAGCAACTTCTTCGAGAACTGTTCAACCCGGACAGGCTACTGCTCTACATTCATCTCAAAATAAGGTAAAAATGAACAGTTTTAAAAAATTTAATTTAAAATTAATTAAGTTATTATGTGTTGAACAAAATTTGTGTTCCTAGATTTCTAGATTTTTGTCATTTCAAAAATTGATGAAATTCCAAAATATAATTTAACCATTAACGTAACAATGAAATTTGTTTAGAAAACCGTGTATAATTATATAAATAAAATCAGCTTTAATTCTAAAACTTGTTACAAGAAGCTGCAGCAATTTAATTAACTTATTTAAAATCTTTTTACTACTGCAAAATGTTCTATTCACGAAACCAAAAACAAAAGTTGAAGAAACTTTTCATCACAACACGCAGAAATCAAGAATTGAATTTGTTCTTTATTCTTAAGGCTCTGTTCGAAAAAAATCAAATGTGCTTGTAACTTAAATTAATGGTTTTAAAAATTTTGTGTGTAGTTAGACAGAAACATAGACCTTTTTAAGACCATATTGACAATAATTTAAAGGAGTCGAATTTCTTTCGACTAACAAAACATGACAATGCAGTACGTTGAAATACTTTTGTAAAACAAACAATGCAATGCACGCCTAAGTTAATTTGTGTGGTTTTATAACAATGCAAATGGGCCATTCTGCAGTTATGATAAATTTGTAAATGATCCTCGTGAAGTACCACAGCTGCTTGAAATTGAAACACTTTATACATTGACAACGTTTGCTCGTCAGAGTCGCATGACGTTATTCATTTTAAAAATTTGTCACATTAATTATTAATTTTAAATTTAAATATTTCGGCGAACTTTAGTTGCAGCAACTTCTTCGAACAGGTTTCATTCTGTACTAGTTTCTGCTAGAATTAACTTCAAAATAAGGTTTAAATAGAAAGCAGTTTCTTAATCATTGAACTCTAAATTAATCAATTTTTATTACCAAAGATGCGATGGTCAAGAAAAATCAAAGGATTTCCTAAAAAATTTGGACATGCAGCAGTTGCTGTTGGAACCAAAATATTCTCCATTGGAGGATTATCTATGGATGGCAGCAGTGAATCAAACAGTCCAATAGACATCTTTGTACTAAATTTGGACGAAACTGAAATTAAGTGGAAACTTATTAAACCGGATCTTTCTTCACCCTCGACTTCTATCTTCACTCCAGGTCAAAGATCTAATCACACAGCAGTTGCCTACAGAAACATTGTCATCGTTTTTGGTGGTTGGGATTATAAATTAAATAAATTGAACTCAGTTTGCCGTTTTAACACGGAGACTCTGAAATGGGACGAACCAAATGTGACTGGCACTCTTCCTAGAGCTCGTTTTCTTCATTCGGCAGTTGCAATTCAGGACGAAATGATAATTTTCGGAGGAAAAGATTCATCATATAATGAGTTGAATGATGTACATTCTTTGAATATGGATTCATTTGTTTGGTCAAACATCACCACGATTAAGGTAAAAACAATATATTCAAATCAGCTTCCTACAAAATAAACTGCGAATGATTCAATTTAATCTAAATTCGTACACATGTTTCCTACCCTGCAGAGTCTGTAAACTGTGCAAATCGTCCCTCACGAAATAAGTGTATGTTACAGATGTGGATGAGATTGCACTATTTTATCAGATTAAAAGTTCAACCAAAAATAAAATAACATGTCAAATGGAGCCCATGTTGCCCAAATTTTCATTAACATTTGTACATAGAATATTTTGACTTTCCACAAACATGCAAAAGAAGCAGTTTGTACATTTTAGTAACATGCAACTAAAACATTAAACGGTTTTTAAAATGCAAGTAAATAAAACATTTACAACTTTTCTAAAACAAGCAAATACAACATTTTGATATAACTAAAGAAAACGATGAATAAAATCAAAACTGTGGTTTTATCATGAAAACAAATTTCGGACCAAACGCAAATCATTAGAGACGGATAGTTCGCAAACTTCTTTATTTTGTTTTTTTATTTTAGAATGCATTTGTATGACAAAGGAGTTGGTTGCGAACGTTTTTATCAGTGCTTTTTTAATTCTGTTTGTTTTAAAATGAGTAATGGGAACGTTTTGCCTGGGTACGAATTGCTTCTGTGTAGTTAGATGGAAATTATTTTGTTATGTTAAGTTGTTTTATTTCTTCGTAGGGAACTCCTCCCACAGGTCGTTGGGGCCACTCAGCGGTAGTTCACGAAAACAGATTCATCTACATATTTGGGGGCAAAAATTTAATGCAAGGATATTTAAATGACCTCATTTGTTTGGACTGGAATACAAAGCAATGGACGCGTCCGGAAACAAGTGGCACCATCCCACAGCCTCGAGAAGATCATTCTGCTTGTAATTGTTTTAAACTTTTTAAATTAATTCTCCTAGTTTCACACTCGCTCATCTACAGTGTCGTTTAAATTGCTTTTTAGTTTAATAAATGTAACTGACTCATTTCTAACGCTGTTTTCTAGTTATGCACAAAGGATTGATGTACATTTATGGAGGCGAAATTAAAAAAGATTGTTTTGTAAATGACCTGTTTTCGTACAATCCAGGTAAATATTTTTTAAATTCAATTTTATTTTTTGTATTGGGTTTAGTGTACCGTGTTTGCATTTTCTTTACTCAGCGATTCAAACAACTGGGTGTTGCATTTAGTGCTAAAGTTGCCGAGAGGCGCATGTCCCGTGATGCTGAATTATTTTAATTTGATTTTTAAACAGAGATGTGCAAGTGGAGAAAAGTTGAACTAATTGGAGAGCCTCCATCTCCTCGCACATATTTTGGAAGCGTTGCAATACACGACAGTTTTTATATTTTTGGAGGATGGGAAAACCATAACAATGTCCTTGATGACACATTTGTCCTTGATTTAGGTGAGTTCTGGATTCTTGTATCATTTTCAAATGTTTTTCTTACTTGCAGTTAGTTAAGACTTGAGGCATAGTTACCACAGATAAAAAATGGCAAAATCATTCCTTACAAAAATATAGTTAATTATTTAAACAATCTTTGGATCTGATAAAATTAAAATGTATTCCTGCACACACACTAAACAAAATAACTTTAGTTAAATAACGTTTATCCTGTCGTGCGGCTATGCATATGGCTAATACATATTGTTTTCACTAAATTATTTTGGACAATAAAAATTATGTGATTTTCTTTTGAAAAAATTAAGTTAAATAAAAACTGTTGATTTTAATTTTCAGAATAACTGACTCAGGAAAGTTAAGAAGCACCAAACAACAAGAAAAACGAAAGATGCAAACTGAACTAATTAAAATAGTTAGTAAATTCATAATTTTAAAAACTGTAAAATTACAAATATGTAGAAGTTGTAATTTTCCTGTTTTGTTAACGTTTAAACGTAATATGAGATGATGCTCTATTTTTGACAACATGGTAATTGAAGCTTTTTTGTTTTTTGGATACATTGAAATAAATCAATTTAGAAACATTGACATCGTGTAAATAGAAAATTTTGAACTTTTAAACACCAAATAAAAAGATTAAATTGCACTTTAAAAAAAGCATAAATAGAACATTTTGCACTTTTCAAAAACATGGAGACAGAACATTTTGCACTTTTCAAAAACATAGAAACAGAACATTTTGCACTTTTTAAAAACGAGGAAATAGAATATTTTGCACTTTCTAATATCCAATAAAACATTTTGCACTTTTTAAACTCGAGGAAGTAGGATATTTTGCACTTTCTAATGATCAATAGAACACTTTGCTTTTTTCAGCAATGCATCAACACATAATTAAATTAGATGCTTTTTCATATAAAAAACTTGTAACAAACATAACAATACCTATCAATTTCACCATGCATTTTTTTACCTACTTCATTGTGGTTGTAGCCTAACGTAATTAAATAAGGGAACCATTTAGCAGCGCAGTCATTTACCTCGTGTAGAACCTAAGAGTTATGTGATTCCACAGGAGTTAGTAGACTCCTCTGAGTTTTAAAATGCCTTTCCCAAATATAAAATTAGTAGTAACTAACTGGTTCATTTTTTTGCATCTTTATTTTAACTTTCATCACGATTCAATCTAATTTTTAAAAAATGTCATTGATATTTTCAACTGTACTGTAGCACAGCGCAGAAATCGCAAGCGAAGGATTTAACTTAACTATCTCCACTCTCTGCTAACGGCATAACTTACTATCACAATTTTGCTATAAAAGCAAATCTAACTATCTCTATTTTTCAAAACACGACTACTGTGAAACTGCTGGAAATGGCAAACGTATGAATGTTATTTATTTTATTATTGAGCGTAGTGCATAAATGATGTCACTAAAATTATCCTTTTTTAGAATCCGCCTACCCTTGTGCCATTACTTTAACATTGCAAAAACGGCTATCTTCAACGTTGCATGTCATCAATATCCAATTAGAAAAACTCACCCTACCGATGCATTCATTAACGGGCGATCCCTAACTATGCGTTAGATACCACACTAAAATTTTATACAGTTTCACAACTAATATTTTTTTTATGTCCTGGAAGATGGAGATAGCTGATTTGATTTCAGTCCAAAAATAAAAGATAGTCAGTTTTGCTTTGAGCAGCCTCTTTTGCGAACAAAAGAAATTTTGATATTTTAACTCTAACCCCATAGAAATGGAAAATTTGCTCGTTACAAAAACATATAGATACAACATATTACATTTTTTTAAAATGTCTAATTACTATTTTACTTATTTTTATACATAAAGTGTAGTACGTTGTGTAATTTACAAAGCATAAACTAACTGTAAGGGGTCGTCCATAAATGATATCATCGAAATATGTCCATTTCTAGGACCCTATGACTCCCCTGTCATCAGCTTAACCATTGCGGAAATGGCTATCTTTAACATAGGATGTCATAAATATCGAAGTATACCTATTGACCCTACCCATGATATTATTTATGGACGAACCCTAACGATTCTTAATTGCAAAGTCGTAAATTTTAATTCTTTATGTGTTGTTTACCCCAGAAAATGCTTTTAGATTCGCCACTGCCTAATTATGCGTTCATTTTGTAGTTTGCTGTCATTGAGGTCTGAGGTGCTTTTGAAAAACATGCAAATGAAACATTAAACATACTCCAAAACTTGTATATCAAACATAGAACAATTTGCACTTTAAAAAAAATATGAAATGACACCTTTTGCACTTTCTAAAAAACTAGTAACAAACATGACATTAATCAAATCTGACTATCTCCATATTGTACTACAAACAAATCTGATTATCTCTATATTTTACAATGTCACCACTGTGAAACTGTTCAAAATTGCAAACGTATGTTGTTTAGTGTATTGCTAGGGGTGGTCAATAAATTCTGTCATTCAAATTACCAGTTTTTAAACTCTGCTGACCATAATGACATTTCTTTAACATTAGCAAACGGCAACGTTTAACATTGCATGGCATTTATATTCGACTTCACTAACACTAACTTACCCAACGGATGAGACCAATTAAGAACGACCCCTAGCAATGCGCTGAATAGCATACGAAACTTGCCCCTTGAATCACAGCTGTTATTTCTTTATCTTGTCGAGCATGAAGATAGTCATATTTGCTATTAGCATAAAATGAAGATGATCAGTTTTGTATTTATTATGAAATGCAGATAGTAAGATTTGATTTATTGCTCACAGAGTTTAGAAAATAAATAAGTTTTTAAAAATCTGCAAATAGCTCAACGACATGTTTTTGCCCACAGTTTGGTCACTAGCAAAACATTTTGAAATTTGTAAACATATGTAAATAGAACGTTTGGCAATTTTGTGAACTGTGTACAAAGAACTATCTAACTTTTCGAAAATGTGTACATAGAAGATTTTGCATGTTTCAAAACTTTGCAAATAAAAAATTTTTCAATTTTCTAAAACAAATACATATAAAATTTTCCACTGTTCAAAAACTCGTTTTTACCATTCTACGCATGGCATAATTATTATCATCATTTAGTGTTTTCGAACATAACTCATTTTGATTCTGCCTAAAATTATATATGGGTCATTTTGATTTCTCACTTCCTCACAGACGATATTTTAATTAGTAAATGCTAATTAGATTACCAATTTTATAACTACATTTTTTTTCAAATTCCAAACTTAAATGAATACCTTATGAAATTTTATCGTTGCAGAAATAAACTTAACAAAATGAGTAAAAAGGAATTTTGAAGTAACGTTTGAAAAACAAAATCAGCTTTAAATTTTATGTAATATGGTGCAATGTTAAAGGTAGTCCATAAATGATGTCACCTAGAATTAACAACACTAAAATGGCAACCTTTAATTTTGCATGTAATCAATAATTAACTGACAAAATCATTTTACTCCACTGCTGACATCATGTATGTATGATTCCTAACAATTCGTTTAGTAACAAACAAAATTTGCAACTTCAGAGAGAGAACGTAAATATTTATTTACAACTGACGTTACAATAACGTTTGCCATAAAGACACAGTAAGAACAATATACATTTTTAGGAAGATTTAAAAGCTTTCGAATAATTACAGAAACTGTTTTTTAGAAATCGTTATTTTAAAAACTAGCTATTACGTAAGTTCATATTATATAAATGATTATGGGCAATTCGACAAGAGCCTCGGAGAGTAGCAATCACAATTTCATTTATAATGGTTGAGGGAAGTCGCATATCTTTTCGAAATGATTCAAAAAAGGCAGGAATCGAGCCACGAGCACCTACGAGGAGACCAACAACTTCTAACTTCTTAAGTTGATATTTTTCCAGAAAGTAAGGAATACAGGGATTATAGTGAGCTTGTTTTTCAATGTTAACCTCCTCGGCCTGACCTAAATTTTGCTCCATACGTATAGTAGGATCCAGAATATATTCAGTCTTAGACTCCGTTCGCCAGCACATAATGTCCACACGTTTAGAAGCACCAGCTGTTACTTCCTCCAAAACGTTCCAGTCCAGCGCACAGTGGACAGGAAAATAAAACTTTTGCCAACAACTAAATAATATTTTAATGGATATAATTAAATGTGGTCATGGAGAATTTGAATTATTGCAAAACAAAATGATCGAAACATATAATATTGGCAATAACAATACTTCTACAAAAATAATTTCGCTAAAGCCGTTTTTTTAATGCGACCGAACCTGAATAATTTTGTATTAAAATAAAAATTAACGCTAATAATTTTAAAAGCTATAAATTTTATTACTGCTTTTCAACCAGAATTTGCTGCTGTGATCCTGAATCCATCCTCTCACCTAGCTAATTAGCCTTGCGTACCGCTTAAAAAAGTAACCGTGCGATTAAATTTTATGCTTTTTGTATAATAATAATATAATTCGGTTTTCAGGGTAAAGTAATACATTATGCACGCTGATTAACCAATTATAAATAATAAATATTATGTATTATTATTCCAAGATGTATGTAATAATATTATAAACTAAATTAACTCAAATGTAACTTAAGTGGACAGCATTCCTTACTCAATAACAACCATTACTTTATTATGACAAGATAGTGCTTGTAAGTTATAATTTAAAATATTTTCAAATGAGGCCAAAACGGGACAGCTAATGTTTTATTTTAACTAATTTATATAAAATTATACTAACAAGCATAAACTATGTATAACAAAATGGTGTAACGTATATTATTGAGTCCGTTGCAACGCGTTGAGCTATCGTCGTTGGACGACAGTGTCAAGTTTGTTTTAATAAAGTTGTCTTTCCTTGGCTCTTAATTTTTGTTTCTTTTTGTGTGGGATCCGACGGAACTTGCTACTTATTGCAATTCAAAATTTTTCGTTTACTTGTCAATGCAATTTAAGTAAAAAGGTCGAAATAATTTTAAAACACATTGGACATATTTTAAATTCTATAATTTCTTTTCTGAGTTTCATTGAATTATTTCTTCTATCTCCATCTGAACCTGCATATCGTCGGGGAAGGATAAAATCCGTTAACTTCCATTTTAAAATTAAATAAGCGTTTTAGCTGCCAATTCATAACAACATGGTTATGAAAAGTGCAGATTGCTTTAACTGCATATTTTAAAATGCAAAACGTTCTAACAATATGGCTCAAACAACTGCAAATGGTTCTAACTACACGATTTTAAAATTCGAACTGCACTAACTTCATCATTGAAACAAATTTAAAATCGACTAAATACATGATTTTAGTAGTAAACTGTTCTAACTATATGATTTCAAAGCCCAAATTGCTCTAACTACATGGTTACAAGAAAGAAGTATAAAATGTGCTAACTACACGGGTTTAAGTTTAAAACTTTTCTTACTAGATGATTTTAAAAAGTGCAATATGTTTTAATTGCATGTTTTCAAAATTTAAAAATGTTCTAAAAGCACATTTTTACAAAGTTCAAAATGTTCTAAATACAACATTTTAGAAGTGCAAAAAGCTCTAACCAGATGTAATATGCATAGGCACGTAATAATAGCATTTTGCACTTTTTAAAATCATGTAATTAGAGCATTCTGCCTTTTTTAACACTTGGATTAGTTTGCAACTTGAAACCATGTAGGTAGTTAGAAATTTTTTATTTTCTAAAATCATGTAGTTAGATTAGTTTGTAACCTAAAACCATGTAGTAGTACTGTGCGTAACTGTGATCTCTCCTTAAATGTGATCAGTGGCCGCCGTTCAAATATTACCGCCTTTAAAAATCTGTCCAACTAATATTCATACAGCTTATAGTCACAACTATCTTTACTACTGATTTCAGCATCTTTCCTTAAAAACTCTGGCTATGTAAAATCATGAAAGGTTTGAGTACTTTTTTGAATTTTTTTCATGCCGTTCACATTTAAGACCCTAATTTTTCATTAGCTTTAAATGTATTTATGCTAACTGATCACATTAAGAGCACCTGGGGCGCTGTAAGACTTACCGCAGTTTCTTCGTACAATGACCTGTATCTCTTGGAACTTTTAATTATCGACAATAAGTATATTTTTGCATATACAGTATTAAAAGATACGTATAATGATGGTTGCTCCTTTATTGAACGTTGGCTGTGTAAAAAGATACATGTACTTGAAGTTTAGAAACAATAAGCCCGATCACATTTACGCATAGTACTACTAGTTATAAGAGTTTGTTATTAAAATCATGTATTTAGTCGATTTTAAATTTGTTTAAATCATGCAGTTAGAGCAGTTCAAATTTTAAAATCGTGTAGTTAGAACTATTTGCTGTTGTTGCATCCATATAGTTAGAACGTTTTGAGTTTCAAAAAAAGGTTTCTTTGAAACTTTTCATTTGGTTATGAATTGGTCTGCTAAAACGCTTTTTTAATTATAAAGTGAAAGATAGCGGATTTGCTTTCAACGAACAATGGAAGTTAAAGGGTTTGATCCTTGTCCCACGATACATGATTCCGCGACATTTAAGGGGCGCGATATGCAGTCCGACACAGTGCGTAGTGCACGACATTTTACAAAACGACAACTGGAAAACGACAGTAGTTCCAATAAAGTCTACGTCAATAGGTCTATCGACATTTCAGTATATCGCTGGTGAAGAGGCAACTTGGCCTAAGTCCAGTCCAAGCTTAAAAACAACTTAGCACAAGTCCATTCACTTCTTAAAAGCAACTTGGCACAAGTCCATTCACTTCTTAAAAGCAACTTGGCACAAGTCCATTCACTTCTTAAAAGCAACTTGGCACAAGTCCATTCACTTCTTAAAAGCAACTTGGCACAAGTCCATGTCAGTTTCCTATAAGCACTCAAATGGATAGGACGGGGCAGTTATTGCATTAAAAAGGTTTGACTACATTCCTGTTCAAACCTGTCACAGCCTTTTACCGCTCGCCTTTCACAATGCATGACGGTGGTCGCAAAGCCCACCTTCTGCGTTTTGCCCGTCCAACGTTTTAAATGTATGGGATACAATAAGGGGTGTTCATCAATGACGCGTATATGTAGGGGAAAGAGGGGGAAATTTAATATGTAAACTTAGTGTGACGCTATATTGTGGATGCGCTTAACTCTGGGAGGGAGGTGTTAGAAATTTCTTATTTTTCTAAACTTCATTGATGGACGACCCCTAATTGCGCTAACGCTATTCATTTGCATGCTTTTACAAAACTGACATGGACTTGTGCAAGGTTACTTCTAAGAAATGAATGGACTTGCGCCAAGTTGCATTAAAGTTTGGACTGGACTTAGGCCAAGTTGCCTCTTCACCAGCGACATGTTTAAGGTTATTTCTTGACTTTTTCGTGGCTAAAAAGAGAGAATTTTAGTGATTATTCTTACACAACATGTGATAGGCATTATTTAATCATGTTACAAAAATATAAATTATGTAAATATAGAATGTAGCATAGAGTATTTCCCTTGGTGTTTCGGTAGAGAAGGAGGAGGGGAGTCATTTGTAGCTTGCTGGGGAGAGGGGTCGTATCAGGTCTCGCCGATGCATTTGTAGTAGAAACTCCGAGTTTTTATGGCTGTATCCCACAAGTTGAAGAGTAGTTCAAATCCCTCGGCGTTGTGGTATGCGTAAAAAATTTGTACCATGAGACTCTTCCTAGTTAGTATTGCGTCGCTTAGTTTTCTGAGAAATTTAGTTCTTAGGTATGCGTAATGTGGACAGGTAAGCATTACATGGAAAGTGTCTTCCTATTCCCTCCCACACAAGTCGCAGTCAGGTGTCTCTACTCGCTTTTAAATTCTATTCATTCCGTTGAGGTTAACAACCTTCACCCTAAGGACAATTCTAGGTATGCCACTTCTGTTTAGACTGTATCTAAGAATTTTGGACTGTATTAAAGAATTTTTGACTTAGATTTGTGATAATTCTTGCATGTTTCAGAGTACTTCTAGTTTTTTAAAAGTTCTGTTGTAAAATTAGAGTTACACAAACACACGTCGTTATGTGAATTTATAAATGGAATATATGATATCGTGAATATAAAAATGCTGTTTTATTTAAGTGCAGAAACTCGAAGCATGCTAAGTCAAACACCGAAATTTTATTAGTAACATGAAATACCCCAAATTGTACATAGCGTATAATAATCATATTTTTAAATATGCTAATTAGAACAAAAGTTGACTATTCGTCTTAAATTCTAGGTATTATATTAACAGGTTTAACGATGTCTTGAATCAAATATAACAAACTAAGAATTAAAACTCAGCTATAGTCTCGTTTTCCAAGATAATGCTATCTAAGACACTTGACACATTTATGTCAACAGTGGGTAACTCTAATTCAGTATCTTTCGGAACTTTTTTTGCATTGGAATAGTTCCCTTTAGGAACCTCTAAAAGATTAACAACTTCTATCGGAAGTGCCGCACTGTGTGATTTGGACTTAAGCCGACTTCTAAGAGACTGAGTCGACATAAGAGGGTCACTTGAATCTATTGCTCTAAAGAATACGTCATGCATTGTATTTAGACGGCTGTTTTTTCGAGCATGCATCATTCGGTCAGACTTATATACTTTGTTTCTTGCTTCCGCCCCCTCTTCCCCAAGCATCCCTAAAGGTAAGGAACTAGCACTAACAATTTGGCACCCATGCACTAGAACCTTATGGATGCTAGCTGGTAATTTATACCATTCGTAATGTTCCAAATATTTTAGAAACAGCTTTGTACAATAATCTTTGAATTTATCAGCATTGATTGGAAGCTGGCAATTCAATGCAATCAATACATTTCTTACCATTTTAACCAATTCAACCTCAATACCCAGAATATTAGCAAACACCTCAAAATTTTGGAATGCACGCCTAGAGGTGTTTCCATCGTTTGAGGATCCCCCACCATTGCTATTCGGAAAATCCACTCTTAACCCTAACTCGTCCCACAGTTTTTCCTGAATATCTTTCTTTCTAGCTTTCACACTTTGTTTTTCCATATCAGACCTAGCCTGCCATTTTTTGATTTCCATTCTGTATGACAAGTGCAACAACCATTCTAAACTTCGAATGTAACAGTGCAATGGGGAAATACCAAATTGTAGTGCGCCTTCTTTAGGCGCAAACTTTTGTGAGTTTAAATTTTGCTTAATATTGAAATCATTGGGCGTGCTGCCACAAATTGGGCATGATTGGGATGATTTTGTATTTGTAAATACTGACAGCACCTTCCCGTCTATGATAGACAGATAAAACTTGAACACTATTTTAATTGAATGTCCGTTTTTAAAGTCGACTGTGAATTCTTTGAGCTCTTGAATTTGCTTTTCAAGGGACAGTTTTTCTTCAATAAGTAGCTGTTTAGTTTCTTTAGCGTATTCAATTTTTAATGGGCGACAAAACCTTATTGATTGCGGGGTTGAGTTGTTCCAATATATAGAATCACGTGCATTTTCTAATCGTAATGGGATAATTGTTGTTGCAAACAACGAAGAATCATCTGAAGCACTATTTTGGGAATTATCTAGATACTGTTGCTTATAATTTTGCTGACCGGAGCTTCCATCACACCCACAAGAAAAAGTCATAACACAAACCTCAGTTTTAACTTTGTTTTGCCTTTGGGTTTGGATTATAACATCCTTCTGCATTTCCACTATTCTAGAAGCAGTAAACGTAGCCAGACTTTTTAGAGAGTAAGATGCTGAGCGTTCAGTTATAACCGCATCTTTTGTTGGCGGTCTGCATTCTTCTTTGGCTTCTCTGACTCGTTCGTATGATGGAAACACCTTAGTCCCACAGCCAGCGGCAGCTTCTCGAACTTTTAAATATTGCCGTTTACTTAAATTGGCATCAAGCAACAACGATAACCCAGTAAACGGGGTTAACAACTTATACTTTGAAACTTTAGTTTTAATTTTAGCCAAAACAGATTTTGTTGCATGTGGGCTAGCGTACGCTTGCTTAAGAATGAGGGATAATGATCGACATTGTGAACTATCTGACTCTTTCAGCAACTTTATCACAGCGGATATTACAAGATCAATTGGAAACTCTTCAAGAGCTTCACAAAAAGTTTTAATTGCATCTCGTTTTCCGCTCTCACATTTTTCTTCATAAGGGACAGGTGGTCGGCCTGGGTCTTTTTTTTCAGTTTTAGAAACTTTTTGTCGTTTTGGAGGTGGTCCTGAATGTGCTTTGTTCATTGCCTGCAACACAATAATAAACATTAAATGCCTTAATCTTTGCATGCAATTTAAAATTTACAAAAAGGTCTGCAATTTGTGCCAAAATAACCGTTACGCGTTTAGAGTATAGGCAGTAAGTATTCAAAAAACACATTTGTCTATTTTACACATAGACACAGGTCGACTAACTACGATGAAAATACTTAGGATAATTATTTTAATTTATGGGATTACAAGAACTCGTATCACATTTGTAGAGTCACAGGTCGACTAACTACGACTGAAATTTTTCAGGTAATCATTTCCATATACGTTTACTCTTGAATCTTCATGACAGACAGAATGCGAATGTACAATAGCTTGGTTACATGGAACCAAGGCACATATCACAAGATAAAGCAAGGCCCAACTAACTACTTACGTTAATGTTTACTCTTAAATCTTCATGATATCAAGAGTGTAAATGTACATGTGTGTTTACTTGGAACCAAAGGACATATTAAAGGATACAGCTCAGGTCCAGCTAACTACAAATTTAATTGCTTACTCTTGATTCTTTCTGAGCGCAACGTTCAAATGTACAAGTTTGTGTTTACTTCGCAACTAAATAAATATCAAAAAATATGATATAGGGCCGACTACTACTGATGTAAGCGTTTACTTTTGAATCTTCATGTTATTCAGAGTTCAAATGAATATGTATGTGTACATGGTACCAAACCACATATCAAAGGACACAGCTTAGGACAAGCTAACTACAGAACCATTGTTCACTCTTGATTCTTCGTGACGACAACATGAACAATTGCGTGTTTAACGGTACCTTGGAAAATCAAATAAGATAAAGCCAAGATTCTACTAACTACTGATGTATATGTTTCTTCTTCACCATCGAGCACGCAAACCGCGAACATCTAAATTTGTAGATAGTCCCGAAGTATTTCATAAATTTTATTTTACTTTTCAATTTTGAACAGTTAAATGTCAGTTTTTGTCTAATTTCAACTCGTAATTCAATACTAAAGTACGTCAGCAAGTATAATTCGATCGAAAATTTATACATTTATTTTAACTAGTTAGTGTTTTACGAATTTCCAAAATCCTGCCACGCCGCCAGCTCATTAGACGGAGGAAACTCATGGAAGTACATACATAGGAAATTAGGAGAAGAAATAAATTCAAAAAAGCAAGAATCAACTTTAAAACATAAAGCTAAGTTCCTTCTCATTTATACGTAGGCCGAAGGCCCACAACTCTCATATTTTCTTTAATAAGGTGTTAAGATACTAGCAACACGTATATTTTGGTAGGATTGAAGGAAACACTAGGAATATAAGATCAAAAGATACAAATCATGCCGAGCAAAAGAAAAATCCCAGTACCGAACGGACAAGAGCAGCTAGCCGCCTACTTCTCTCAGCAACTCGCCCAACAACTATTACAACTCAGCCGACAATTAACAACACAAATCTCCGCTAACTTAATAACTCTGATTCAAGACTTCAAGAAAGAAATTAACTCAAGACTAGTAACTCTGGAAACAAACATGGAAACAAAATGGAAATCACTAGAAACTAGGATGAATAAAGCTACTTTAAGACAAGAAATTGAAGTTAATATTATGAAAGCAAGATTTAGTGAGTTGGAACAACGACTTCAAAGTGCTGAGACAAAAGTCAACGAACCTAAAAGACCGAACAGAAGTAAAGAAATTTTAATTACAGGTCTACACGTTAGTTGCTCTCCAGTCGAGGATGCTTAATCAGTAATTTTAGACACCCTTAAACCTAATTCTACACAGATTGTGAAGTCAAAACGAATTTTGAACAAAACTGAAGGCAAACCTCCGCTTCTTTTTGTCCAGCTAGCTGACAAGGATGAAGTCACTTTGGTGCTTCAAAAGAAGTCTCGATTGAAGGAGGCTCTACCGCAAGTCTACATTCAACAGTGTCGAAGCAAAAAATAACAAGAAGTTTACATGCACCTAACAGAACACTACTGGATGAAGAAACGGGACCCTTTAATAAAAATTGTTAAATATGTAGGACGTTACGCTTATAAAGCTGATGGCATCAGATACACTAGTGACGAAATAACTCTGACCAAGGTGCATCTTTAAAATGATCTTATAACTTAAACCATATAATCTAACTTGTCTAAACTAAAACTAAAATTGTCATATACGTCTATGTCAAATGAACTTATAGTAATTTCTAAAATAAGTAACTGTACTAAAACCTGTTAGTGATAAATTAGCTGTTGTCGGTGCTTTTGGAGTTGACACTCACAAGGACACAATATTATTGAAAACTACGTTAAATAGTTTCCTATAGCATGCTCAACTAAAGCTAGCTTTTTAACCAAAATCATAAGTGACAAATACGAGTGCAAAAAATTGTGAAAATTTGATCTTGGAAGAAATTGTTAGAGATTAATTCTGAAGTACAGCTTTCTGCAGAATTTGTACAACAAATAAGAATAAAATTAGAAGAAACAACTGCTAACGATGAGAAATAAACTAAAAATTAAATTAAAATTTAGATATAAATTGTTAAATACGGAAGGAAATATTAGGTTAGTGAACCAAAATATAATAACGTTACTATTTTTACAAGATATTGTGATCAAAAATTCTTAGAAAATATAATACCGGCAGGCTGAATTTCGACTTCAGTAACTGGCAGCCAGGACCGCTTCCAAATTTACCGAAATAAGGTCTCGGAGAGGTCTCTGTCTGGCATTATATCTATGAGGGTTTCAATTACTAATCACTAATCATTGTTAAATAATGCTTTACATCAAACATGTTAAATTTTAAGAACAAATATTATATGAGCTTTGATGGTCTAACAATTACTTTGCTTAAACAAAACTAATGTAACCAAAATATTAATCAGATTTGTGTGTGGGCCTGGGCCCGTATATGCAATAAATCAATACATACATACATACATATATGTTTCGTTTTGAATCTTCATAATGGCACAGCCTGAATTAAACAAGTGCTTGTGTAACGGTACAATGAAAAATCAAATTTGATTATTCCAAGATCCGTCTAACTACTGATGTATATGTTTACTCTTGAATCTTCATGATGGCAAAGCCTAAATGTGCAAGTGCGTGTTTATCGGTAGCTTAAAAAGTCAAATTAGATTAAATCAAGACGCAACTAACTACTAATGTTGATGTTTACTCTTGAATCTTCATGAAGACATAGCCTGAATGTGCAAGTGCGTGTTTAACGGTACCTTGGAAAATCAAATTAGATTAAACCAAGACGCAACTAACTACTAATGTCGTTGTTTACTCTTGAATCTTTATGATGGCAGAGCTTAAATATACCAGTGCATGTTAGCGTGGTACTTAGGCAATATCAGAAGAAAATACAGAATTTTAAGCAGGTTGAGTAAAGCTTATGAGACCTTAATTCATAACTTCGAAACGTTTCTTGACTAAACAAGCGTTTAACACTGGCAACGGTGTAATACAGGGCAATGTGTGTTGTAGCAGTGTCAAATCGCGGAGTGCCATGTTCTTTAAGATAACAAAAACAAACAAACCTTGCAAAAATCCACTTGTAAATGTAAAAAGTTCGATAAATTGGATTACAATACATTTATGTGCACAAAAGACAAATGTGTTTTTTATTACTTACTGCCTTAAATCTAAACGTACAACGGTATTTTTGGCACAAATAACTGCACAAAACAGTTTAAAAAGGTTTTGTTTTCTATTTAAAATGCAAAAATGTTAAATAAGCTTAGCAACACTACGCTTTAATTTTTCTGCGTAGAGAGAGGGGCAACGTGAGTTTTTCTAACTTACAATGATACCTTTGTTCATTGGCTACAATATTTTTGAGCACAACGTTTCTATCATTTTAGGTTCAAACGATTTACAAAATAACCGAAAAATCGGTTTTACCCGGGAACTCATAAATTGTTTGGTATTGTTTTTAACCAGATCTTTAGCCTGTGCAATGCACGTATTTTTAGTGAAAACCGCATGCCAATACGTGCTATAGTTCTTGACATATACAATAAAATCCAGAAAAAGATTCATAAAAGACGTCTCGAAAAAATCTAAAAAAAATCCACCCTCTCCCTATGCTTTAACATAGGACCACCCCACCCACCCTAGGTCTCGTGAATATGAAGTTATTATGGGTGACCCCTCATATGTTAGTACATGTCACTAAGGTCAATGGTCTTAGGTCATATGTTATAATTTGTACTTATAGTAGTACCTGCTATGTACATACTTAAAAAAGTTGGTAATAATTTTGATTTAAATGTGCCATTAGCCAATAATAAGTGTATAATGTTACGTATTACACTTGGTATTGGCAATAGCTATCTATTTATGACACGCAATTTAATGACACTGTATACTTAGCGTTAATTACGATTACAAACGGACTAGACTTTTTACAGAATATTTATTTACAATAATCATGTCAAGTTTAAAAATATTAAATTCTGATGTACCTAGAAGTAAGCTACTTAACTAAAAATTTTGAAATATTACCTTTGTCGATTTAAAGTCGTGTAATGGTGATGTGTTGAATTTTGTAAATAAATTTTATTGAAAATAATATACTTCGAACAGAGGACTTCTTGTGACGTGATTGCCAATAGTACGTTAGTTACAGTCTAACAGTAATTGAATGATGCAAAATGCAACAGAACGAACTACCAAGGACCCAAGTAATCTCGCGGCAACTTTGTATTTCTTCAATGCAAATTTTTGAATCATTTTTCTATTAGCCACAATTTAGTCATGATCAATAATGTTTCAGTTCTAGTTGTTCATTGCATTTGAAAGTACTACCTTAATTCTGGCAATAGCACCGGCAACGGTATTTGTTCTAGCGAGGAATCCACTCTGTTTTCGGGAGCCTTTTGTGTAGTGTGAAGTTTTATCCAGTTTTATTATAGTTATTAGTCTAAGTACTGGAAATGGCTTCAGAAAGCAAACGAATGTTCTAGCGAGGATCCCAGCCTGCTTGTCGCAGGTTGGTTTTCGTTCAGTCTAAATTTGTTTTTTCCTGTATCTTTACCATTACTTTTAAAACACTACCTGAGTACTGGCATTAGCTTCAGAAAGGAAGAAAATGTTCTAGCGAGGATCCCATTCTGTTTGTGGCAGATGAGGTTTTGTTGAGTCTGAATTTCTGAATTCTGTTTAGTTAGAAAAGATGTATTAATTTAAAATAAATACATAAATTATAATTACATTGTATTTGTAGGTGTACGTTGCAGTAATAAGTACCACTTTGGTAATGGCAATAGCACTGGCAACGGAATATGGTGTAGAGAGGATTCCACACTGCTTGGAATAGTGTTAGTTTTGTTAAGTGTAGTTATATCCAGTAGTATTATTGTTATTGTTCATAGTACTGGAAATGGCTTCAGGAAGCAAACGAATGTTCTAGCGAGGATCCCAGTCTGCTTGTCGCAGCTTGGTTTTCGTTCAGTCTAAATTTGTTTTCTCCTGTATCTTTACCATTACTTTTAAAAAACCACCTTGGTACTGGCATTAGCTTCAGAAAGCAAAAAAAATGTTCTAGCGAGGATCCCAGTCTGCTTGTCGCAGGTTGGTTTTCGTTCAGTCTAAATTGGTTTTCTCCTGTATCTTTACCATTACTTTTAAAACACAACCTTGGTACTGGCATTAGCTTTAGAAAGCAAAAGAATGTTCTAGCGAGGATCCCAGTCTGCTTGTCGCAGGTTGGTTTTCGTTCAGTCTAAATTTAGGATCCCAGTCTGCTTGTCGCAGGTTGGTTTTCGTTCAGTCTAAATTTGTTTTTTCCTGTATCTTTACCATTACTTTTAAAAAACCACCTTGGTACTGGCATTAGCTTCAGAAAGCAAAAAAAAATGTTCTAGCGAGGATCCCAGTCTGCTTGTCGCAGGTTGGTTTTCGTTCAGTCTAAATTGGTTTTCTCCTGTATCTTTACCATTACTTTTAAAACACAACCTTGGTACTGGCATTAGCTTTAGAAAGCAAAAGAATGTTCTAGCGAGGATCCCACTCTGCTCTTAGCATTAGAACCCTCAAGATAGTCAAGAAATTTTGTTTTCTTCCTACCTATTTACATACAATTTAGAAACGTAATTTGTTTGTTTGCAATTTTAAAGTAACAATTTATAAAATATTTGCTTTTTTAGACACCATAGCAATATATGTTGTTAGCAGAAATATTTTGTTTCTGTCCATTGTGCAGCGTCTTAAGATGATTTGCAATTATTGATCGCACCTCATGATGTCTACTATTCCTCAGTAAGTTACCCACATGGCATTTCCCTAGAACATGAGCAAGCGTTTCTTTCTCCTTACAGTGTCTGCAAAGGGATGATTCTAGAGAACGCCCTGGAATAGCTTTAACCGGAAAAACAATTGCACAACTGCTTCATTTTGATCTTGTAAAAAGTAGTGATATCCTGATTTACTTTTAGTTCAACATGGAGATAGTCGGTTGTGCTGTTAGCAGGAAATCAAGAATCAACGCTCTATGCTTGATTGTGTGTCTTGTTACTCCCGCGTTCTATTAAAGACCTGCGTACTTTTAAAGACCTGCCTAGTATTTAGTCTTGGATGTTTAATATTTTCTTGCATGGATCAATTTGATTGTAGTTTAAATGAAATAAAGATTTAATTCCATAGTTTAAAAAATGCATTCCAATGCTTTAATCCAATGGTTACTTCTCACCTCATTTCTTTGCAACATCTCAGTCATCTACTTTATAAAAATCCGGCGCTTCGCGCCGGATTTGCCTGCCGTGGGCCCGAAGTAGATGCTGAGCTTACAGCGAATATTGACTTTAGTCAATCGATGCATCTTTTCACATTATTTACATTAAATACACTCTATACCCTCTAAAGTGCAATATTTTAGTGACGACATTGTTGGACGATCCTAATATGTCCAATAATATTATTCCATGCTAAAAATACTATTTTACATAATGTTTGAACTGATAACGGGTGTTTTTTCAAATGATGACATTAACACGACGTCATTTATGGACAGTCCTTGTGTGTATACTGGTAAAAGTAGATTTTGAAAATTTAAATCTACCAAATTTTGCATTTGGCACTAACAAGGATCCTTAAAATGGTGATTTTGTGATGACGTCATTTATGAAGGATCCCTGTATGTATGCTAGAAAAAGACGGTGTTAGGAATATCCATTAATTTGATTATTGAACTAAAGACAGAAGAAATTCCTATAATCAAAATATTTAAATGACGTCATTTTTAGATCATCCTTGCATGGCTTCTAACTTGTGTAACCTTGAAAGTTGAAATTTAATGTATAAATAACTAATGTATAAGATTTACTGGACACTAAAAATTACGAGCTGCGTGCCATTCAGTTAAGGTATGTTCCTTAAAATTGAGAATTTGAATGACAACATTAATGGTTGGTCATTGACCATCTATAAGCTTCGTTCGTATGTTCACAGCATAAAGTAAAAAAAAGTTGGGGTTGGTTTTTCTAAAATGGAAATTTTTAATGACGTTATTTATGAACGATTTCTTTCCTTCTACAATAAACGTACGAATGTTTACAGCATAAAGTTAAAAAATCTCGAATCCGACCCGTTTTTCATTCCACGTTGAATATATCATGGTTTAATGCAACTGGTTTTTGCCGACATTCCGTACTTAATGCAGATAAGCATAGATTTTTCCAAGTGTGATTTAAATACAGGATGGCGAACCTAAAATATTAAGTTAGTATGCTTGACCAGCTTTAGGTACGGACACAAATGACGACACCTAAATTTACCAAAATTATAAGCATACCCACCCGCTTGTCACCTTTTTAAGCATTGCTTAAATGGATGCCCTTACGGTGGAATGTCAAGTGACCCACCCTTAAGGTAAGCAACGCTATTTGTGTCTGACCCCTAACAGCCTTAACGTCGTCAAAAAAAAAGCAGCCGGCTCTTTTGCAAGACACGAAACATAGCAGAAATTTCTGTTGGAACGACGGGGAACAAAGCCAACTCGCTTACGGGACTCTATGTATCTTATGGGTTGCATATCTGACACGCTCACAGATTCGTATCAGACATTTCTTAGCTCAGGCTATTACTGACCCATTGCTGTTTACGGGACTCGAGGTGTCGCGTGCTCCATTCTAACCTTGGCTTTGAGGCTTCGAATATTTAGAACGTATTTAACGATTGACACTGAATTTCCCCCCCTCCTGAACCTAAGAAGGATGATTTGTTGAGTAGAAGAGCATTAGTTTGCGGTTGGTAAAGCATTAGGCATAAGAAATATTTATATTTTTAAGATTCTAACTTGTTTTAATTCTTAAAACCTCCCCCCTTCCCCTTCAAGAGATAATTCGTGGGGTTGGGGGTGCAAGTATTTAATGTTTTTTATTCGTTTTAGCAGAGAAATTAAGATTTTTAGGACGTCATTTGTGGGTGACCCTAAGTACACCCCTTCTTCTTAAGGGGATACTTGGTGGGTGGGGGGTGCAAGTATTTAAAGCTTTTTATTGGTTTGCGCAAAAATAGTTGAGATTTTTGGGACGTCATTTGTGAGTAACCCCAAGTACACCTCCCTCCTTTAAGGGCAAACTTAGTGGGTGGGGAGTGCAAGTTTTTAAAGTTTTTTAATGGTTTTAGCAAGAAAATGAAGATTTTTGGGACGTCATTTGTGAGTAACCCCAAGTTCACCCCTTCTTCTTAGGCGATACTTTGTGGGTAGGGATTGCAAGTATTTAAAGTTTTATATTGGCTTTAGCAAGAAAATTAAGATTTTTGGAACGTCATTTGTGAGTGACCCCAAGTACACTTCTCCCCTGATGGGATACAAAGTGGGTGGGGGGTGCACGTATTTAAAGTTTTTAATGGTTTTAGCAAGAAAATTAAGATTTTTGGGACGTCATTTGTGAGTGACCCCAAGTACACTTCTCCCCTGATGGAATACAAAGTGGGTGGGGGGTGCACGTAATTAAAGTTTTTAATGGTTTTAGCAAGAAAATTAAGATTTTTGGGACGTCATTTGTGGGTGAACCCAAGTACATCCGCTCCCCTTAGGAGATACTTTGTGGGTAGGGGGTGCAAGTATTTAAATTTTTTAATGGTTTTAGGAAGAAAATTAAGATTTTTGGGACATCATTTGTGAGTGACCCCAAGTACACCCCTCCCCTTGGGAGATACTTTAAGGGTGGGGGTGCAAGTATTTAAAGTTTTTAAATGGTTTTAGCAAAAAAAAATAAGATTTTAAGGACGTCATTTGTGGGTGACCCCAAGTACACCCCCTGCCCTAAGGGGATACTTTGTGGGGGGGGGGGGGTGCAAGTAATTAAAGTTTTTTTATTTTTTTAGCAAAAATAGTTGAGATTGTTGGGACGTCTTTGCGGGTGACCCCAAGTTCACCTCCAGCCCTTAGGGTTACTTTGTGAGTGCGGGTAACTTCTGCGTGTAGCTTGTACCGATGACTGGTGCATATTGCTGGTGCATTGACTGGCGCATGTAACGAAACCATTTAGCTGGTGCATTTGGCTGGTGCAAATAGGCAAATTGAAATTTCGACTGGTTCGTGTCTGGTCCATTTAGCTGGTGCATTTGGCTGGTGCAAAGGCAAATCACCCGTTTTTTCTCCAATGCTTTCAGATGGCTAAAAAAGTTGGTCCAGTCAACTGTTAATTGTGAAAAACTGGTTTGTTCGATCTCTCTCAAAAACAATAGATCACTTCTCCCCCGCATTTGTGGCCATTTAAAAAATATTTGACGAATATCGCTTGAAAACTGTGACCTGTAGCGCATAAAGAACAGACAGACTGACAGACAGACAGACAGACGGACGGACATAGCCATTCCTATAGATGCTTAAGCTCAGCATCTAAAAAACCCAGGTGTTATTTGATGCCTTTCCGTGCATCAATGCACAGTAGTAATCAACTTGCCTATTATGTTTGCATTGTAATTTTAAATTGCTCCATTAGCCTTTGCGCACAGTAAAATTATTATTTTTTAATCAGTCGCATTTATAAAACAATAAAACATTCATATTTTTATGCGGTTCAGCGCAATGCAGAAATTGTGGACGGAAAATTAAATCTGACTATCACAATTTCCTGCGCAACACAAAGCTTACTATCTCTACTGTTCACGAAATACCAGGTGCAAAGGTTCTAAAAGATGTTATGCGCGTCAAGCGTATGTTATCAGGTGCACTGTTAGAGGCAGTCCATAAATAATGTAATCTAAATTATCGCTTTTTTTAGATCCGCCCACGCTATTATCATAACTTGTACAGTACGTAAACGGCTATCTTTAAGTCATTTAGAATTAAAAAGTTACGTCGTAGAATAATATGACAGCTGTAGCATGAAACTGTGATGAGTTGTAAATCTTTCTTTGCCGATGTGGATCTAACCATTATGTTAAATAGCTTTTATTTAGATAGATTGTCATCATTACGCAAGGATGCCCATTGACTCTATACCCGTAACATCATTTATGGATAATCCCTAACTTGTTAATTTGACATTCATATTAAATGCTTAATAATTTGACTTTGGCATATCTTTGGGCCATCACTACCTAACTTAACCTATTGATCTGACATAAGAAAATTTTTACAAACCTAGCCGTTCCACTCGTACCTCGTCCATCACATGCATCAAATTTCGTTTCTTACCCACTCATACAGGTGCGTTTTGTACCAAGCCCACACACATTGGCACTAGGCGTATCCAGCTAACTAAACCCTGCGACAGCCTCTCGTACTGACGCAATTCTCAACAAGATCTTCCAAGTCGCTTGTACCCTCCCTAATGGTACCAGCAAAGTTCGTACCTAAGACACTCGTACCGGCGTACTCACTCGAACCTGGGCTGCTATAAAACTTACTTGTACCAGCCCAACTCAAATCCAGTCTATTTTGACTAGCAAAAATTGTAACTTACGAGCAAAACCCGCCAAGCAATAGGTTAGATATTCCATGAGATATTTTTTTTCGAAAAGAGCGTCCAAAAAAACTTATAATGGCTTAACAACATGGTGCGCGTAATGAGTTTTGTTCGATAAAATATTTTTTCGAAAAAACGAAAAAGGCCTTAAAATGGTTTTTTAATCCTGTTTTTTATTTTTTAAAAAAACACTTTAACAAAAACTTTTAAAAATTTTGTACGAAAAACCATTTTAAAATATTCTGAATTCAAAAAAAAATAAAATTTGAAATTTTTGAAATTTTTTATTTTTTTATAATTTTATAGGCACCTTCCTTTGTTTAGTCAAAATTTTGGAAAAATTAAAAAATTTCAAAATTTCAAATTTTATTTTTTTTTGAATTTAGAATATTTTAAAATGGTTTTTCGTACAAAATTTTAAAAAGTTTTTGTTAAGGTGTTTTTTAAAAAAATAAAAAACAGGATTAAAAAACCATTTTAAGGTTTTTTTCGTTTTTTCGAAAAAAATATTTCATCGAACAAAACTGATTACGCTCACCATGTTGTTAAGCCATTCTAAGTATTTTTGGACGCTCTTTTCGAAAAAAAATATCTTATGGAATATCTAACATATGGCTTGGCGGGTTATGCTCGTTAGTCTAATTTTACGGACACTAACTGCAATGGTTTTATGCTAGCCTTCCTATATGTATAAACGAAGTTTTTCAATGATTAAAACAATTTGCTGTAAGCTCAGCATCTACTTCGGGCCCACAGTTGACAAACCTGGCGCAAAGCGCTGGATTTTTATGTAAACAAATATTTTATAGAATATCTCATTCATTGCTTAAAAGGTTATGCTCGTAATAGTAAAAATCTGGCGCTTCTTGGCAACTGGTAATTATTGCTTTTGTAGTAAGGCTAAAATGAAGCTCTCGCAGTCAGCGCCAGTAAAAGTTGGCTAATGACAAGTTTTGTTCGTAAAAAGAGCTGGATAGTAATATTTAAATGACCTCATTCAGGAACGATGCCTTATTATATTTAATTCACATGTCCGTGATATGTTATAATAAAGAAGGATCAGTAAAATGGTGATATTTGAAAGACGAACCGGATAGCCATCCCTATGTATGAGCCATATACGTGTGTGCGTAAAACAAAGTGAGAAAGTTGGATGCCAAAAATCTGAGTTGGTAAGCAAAGCCTAATGACCAGACCTGCGAATGAAGATCTTCGAATTCGACACTGCAGTCCCAAAATCACGACCACAATACGACAGTCTTTGGCTGCACTGTGAACGTACATAGATAAGTGCCTTCACTTGTAATGTAAATTCGTGTAAACGTTCCGTGCATTTTTTTGGCGAAACACGACAAGCTCACACCTCTGTATCTACCTGTATGAATTGTCACCTCTTTTATTTTACTTTAAAGTATGATTTTAACACCAGTCCAAAAACTATACAGCACTTTTTTCTCAAACATGCGGACGATACAAAGAATTTTGCATTTATTCAGTTTAATAATGTGATCAGTAGCATGTGACCTGTAGCGGGTAATCTGCAGCCATATAGACAGACAGACAGACAGACAGACAGACAGACAGGCAAACAAACCAAACAGACAGCCAACACCATTCTAATAGATCCTTGCTCAGCATCTGATAAATGTAATGAATGTAATGCTAAAGATGGGGGAACTTAAAATTATGATATTCAAAGGACGTCCTTATTGACGATCCCTGACTATCTATAACCAATAAAGGGAAGTTCATTACTTGTAGGTAAAACAGTTCGGAAGAAAATTTAATGTCGAAAATGCAGGTGGTGGTACTTAAAACAATGAAATTTCAAGGACGTCTATATGGACGATCCCTGATCATCTATAACCTAATGGCAGTACGCTCATTACATTTAAAGTTAGAAATTGGGGTACTTTAAACTAACATATTTGAAGGCGTCATTATGGACGATCCCTGAATATCCATAACTGATATACGCAAGTTTATTACGTGTTGGTAAAACAGGTTGCAAAAAAATTTACAATTTGAAATGGGGGTACTTTTAACTAAAATATTTGAAGGACGTTATTATGGACGATCCCTGAATACCTATAACATATATAAAGAATATCTATAACATATTCCCTGCGTGTCTGACGTAGCACTGTAGCAGACCACAGACCATTGAAAACTGTGGTATGGGATATACTTGTATTCGCCCCGCATAACTTTAAAATTACGTATGTACATGTACATTCTCAATTGTTTACACATACCTATTGGTTTTTAAAAAACTTACTTTCCTGAATTTTGACATGGGTCCAGTTAACTGTGAAGAAGTGACCAGTCCGACCAAAGTAAAACAAATTTGGCAAAGTCATTCACGGACTATCCTAATAAAACAATAACTCAAATATTTTTACTGTTTGGCTACTCGGACTTTTTAACTACACATTTTCTCCCCAACCGCTTTTCCACTATCTTGTACGTAGGTGTTTGGTATATCTTTACACGTCTAATGCAAAGATTTTTGCTAGTAAGGTATCTTGGAATTACTCTTTCTCCCTCTTTTACTCATATTTCTATCCTAATCACACTTTTGCTGCAGCGGTGGTATTTATTATGCCTCTTTTATCGTGTACACAGGTATTTACTATTGGGTTATAATTTATTTTTGTAATTCTGTTTTGGTTGTTTTTGGAAATTTTAAATTTCACTCACTTCAAGCTAACTGAGAGATGATCAATAGTAAGAGATAAGGCGGAGGCAAGTTAAAAATTTCACCTCGGGAATTTTTAATTTTTCTCTAAAGTCATCGATGATTGGTCCTAAAAGCTTCGGCAGAATTGCTTATTGGCTTACGGGGGTCACGTGGTAGAGAAATGTATAACGTGCTTTTGCCCTATCTCTTACTTTCGCTCACCTCTGAAGCTAACCCACCCAATTTGCTAAACTGACAATTGGCTGACAAGGTACTATTAGTGCTACATAGATTACCTTGTACTGCAGGGCCGCGCCAATTCAAATTTTCGTAAGAGCTGTATGTAAATTCGTGTACCTGTACACGGCAAGCATTTAAGGTCGTACGCAAATAGAGCCACCCACATTTGGGGTGGGTGACTTTGAAAAAGGTGACACGACATGTTAACGATACAGCCATGTACGCAACTCTGAAAAGGTTGACAAGTTAGGTGGGTGGGCAAAAGAATTTTGTAAATTTCGCTGGTGCCATTTGTGAACGGCCCTTCACTAGTTTTTGTTTCCGCTCACCAAAGTGGTTTTGTGACATGGGTCCATTTAACTGTTAATTGTGAAGAAAAAGTCAATTGAAGTAAAGTAGAAAAACAATACAAACCTGCCTGCTCGCTTTTGTGGTTGCTTAAAAAAAGTTTCAAGGTAATTAAGTGGACAGTTTGACCTGTAGCGACTGGAATCCAGACAAACGGACATGACCATTTCATTAGATGCTTGCTCAGCATCTAAAAAGCGTACAGTGGCAGGTATGTACTTCCTTTGGATTGGTGCTATTTGGTTTACTGCTTTTTTTCTTCACTTTAGAAATTTCTGACATGGGTCCAATAATTGGTTTACTGTAGACAAGGGGTTAGCCTAATTAAAACTAAGAAACAATACAGACCTGCCCAGTCACATTTGCAGTCGTTTATTATTTTTTCGAAGAAAATCGGTTCAAGACTGTGACCTTTAGTGTACGGCCAACAGACGGACAGACAAACGGACATGACCATTAAAATACATGCTTAAGCTCAGCATCTAAGAACCTGGATTCTCGCCGTCCATTACCTATGAAAAAAAACCGCGGTGGCTCGCCGTCCATCACATATCAAAGAAACCCCCAGAGGATTGCTTTTCATCACCTGTCAAAAAAACCCTGAATGATCGCTTTCTATTACTTATCATAGATACTCGCAGTAGCTCACCGTCCAATGCTTAATAAAAAAACATGGAGGCTGCCATCTATCACTTATATATAAAGATAATTTTATTCAAAAGAACAAACTTAACACTGACCTCCATCGAGGGTAGCCTAAACGACTCAGTATACGTTACACAAATTTGTTATATAGTAAATTTAACTTTGTAAAAATTTAAACTAAAAGAATATTTAATGTAGCCAATCAGGCATTAGAAACTATAGAATACAAATGATGTTGGCAAATCTGCACTGATTTCTTCAGCACTGTTGTTACAATATTTTCAATGAGGAATAAAGTTAAGGCTTGAAATTTCATAAAATCTAGGAAAAATTTGGTAATAGTCCCGCGAGCTCCAATGTAAAGTCCTATCACCTCAATCTCATCCATAGTAAGACAGTCGGTCACTTTTGCTTGTGAAAATACTTGTGAACGGTAGTCACTTATTTTTAAAAAAACTAAAAATTTTGAGCCTTGAGTGAGCCCGATGAAAAAAGTGCCGTTCGAGTTCGTTCGTTTTTTAAGTCCATAAGGAGCCCATGGGCCTCACAGTGAGTCCGACGAAAAATTTCCACCTCTTTCCCTCAGAAATGAGCCGACCCCTCAGATACTAAAAGTAATTTGTACCTACTACTACCTACCTATAAAAAATGTATAATAAAATAAAATAGTATTATTATTCCATTGTGTGAACGGAATCAACACCAAAACTGAATAATAAATTACAAATTGAACATTTTAATTTATTTTATATTTTTATTTAGTACAATTATTTAAATTATATTAGATAATATGAATAACAAAAAACATTTAAATGTAATAAAATGTCAAGCAAATAAGTAAAATCTTGACTTTTAATGAAATACAATTAATTGTAAAATGTAAATATAAATAATTATATTATAAAATATATTACACAAAATACATAACTCGAAAATATTTACAAGTAGTGCAGATACATTTATTAATTGTAAATATAAATAATTATAGTATAAAATATATTACACAAAATACATAACTCGAAAATATTTACAAGTAGTGCAGATACATATATTAATTGTAAATATAAATAATTATAGTATTAAATATATTTCACAAAATACATAACTCGAAAATATTTACAAGTGATGCAGATACATTTATAACTATATACAGTACTAAATCAGTCCAGAATTAATTTTTTCTGTGAAAAATGCTTTTTTAAGCCTCCCTGTGCCCGTCTTCGTTATAACCTCTCATTACTTTCAGTTTCAGCTCTCTTGTAGGACTGGTATGACTCTGAGTCATCTGAGTCTAAGTCTAAATCAGACCCAAAACTTAAATCTAAATCATAATCATAATTATAACTGTCCCTGGAATTATTGTAACTGTGCAAGCCATTCTTAGTCTTAGTGTGCGTGGTGTTTACACTAGTGTAGCTATCTAAGCCATCGCCATCGTCAGAATTCATGTCGTCGTCTTCCTCTTGAAGCACATGAGTAAACCAGTCACGACGCAGAGACTGTGCGTGCTTAACAGCACACATACAACCTTCAACTTTACACAAATAAAAACCTTGTTTTGTATTATCAAACTGTTTTCAGATAATTTGCATTGGTATTTTTTTATTTTTAGTTGCGTATTTTCTGACTAAATCAGAATATTTTTTTGATTTGATACTTTTTTTACGTGGACCATCAGGACCATCTAAGTTGCTTATAGGATTAAGGTCAAGGCCAAGGTCAGTTTCAGTAACTTTTGTGTTATCTTTTGGTTTGCCTAAATCGTCATCGTCTGACTCTGACTCTGAGGACTCTGACTTCTCTGACACTGTTTTTCTTGCTCCGTTACAACTAGCTAGTTCACCTTCTGCTCCTGCTCCTAATACGTTACGCATAGTTTGAGGCTTTAAATACGAGCTACTGAATTGTAAATAATTTTTAAACTCGGTGTCATTGCTATTGCTGTCGCTGCTATTATTAGGACTGCGACTACGTTTGCGTCTCTCATACCTGTTAGGCTCGACAGAATTATGACCGTGGTTGATGTTAATGCCATCATTATTGACATTAGGAATATTTTTAATGCCTGAATGCACTTTATTAAATAATACACCAACAGCTGAACGAGGCACAGACGGTGTTTTATCTTTTTGTAACCTAGAACTACGTTTAGCTTTAGATTTAGATACAAATGGAACTACATTTTTCTGCTTACTTGTATTGACAACTGCACATGTTGATGGTGTAGAATCTTCTTTAGCTGAGGCTGGGACTGGGACTGAGATTGAAGTTTTGATCTTGCTTTTGCATTTGCAGTGTAGCTTGGTATTAAAAGCAGCAGCAGCAACGCCAGCAACAGCATTATCAGAGTCATTGCGAGAATATGAGTTGGAACATCCAACGTTGACAACTTAATTGATAACATGTGATCCCGCCAACGATTTTAATGAATTAAGTGATGCCAGCACTGAAGTTTCTGAAAATAAAATAAAAATGTTACAAAATTAATACCCAATTTTAAAAATAACTAAATTAAATTAGTAACAAAAGAATGCAAATACCATTGTTATATTAAATCTTCTGCAAAATATACAGTTACAGGTAAGTGTTATGTGATACTTACGAACAATGTTTTCAAGTTGGCTGGTGTTAAGCAGTGCCAAATTTGATAAAACGGTAGAATTATTGTTAGCGGATGTGAAATTATTGTCACTATCGTTATCATCATTAACGTTGACGTTGACAGCGGCAACATCATTGTTTCTAGGGTCACGGTCACACTCCAGTTCGGAATCAGCTAAAATATTATCATGTCTTAGAGCAGCAGGATGTGGTGTTGAATCACAACTGAATTCCAGTGATTTTATAGGAATATTAGGCTGAGTAGGCAAACCTGATACAAATATTACAATAAAGGTTACGGCTGTTAAATTAGCAAAATTAGTTGTTTTAAATAATATTGCAACAACGTTTAAAGTTGAAAAACAATTTTTAGCCTTCATTCTCATTCATAGATTATCAACATAGAGCTTTGAATTTAAGCTTAATGTGTGTTGCCTGCCTGGCGTTAAATAAATTAGTTTAGGTCATTTATTAATACAAAAGTAATTGTGTTGTAATTTAAATTTGAATACTTTGCATGCATGAATAAATACATTTGTTAGAATAAATACCTTGTTTTTCTTCATCGTTTTGAGAGTCTTCAAGTGTTTCATTTTGATAGGCGCAGCCACTTGAACCTGAGCCACTGATCACATTGGTGTATACTACTTCTAATTCGTCTCCATTAACTCTCACGCTATTTGGAATTCGATCAATGTAAACTATACCATCCCCATTCGTATCAGCTAATGGGTAAGACACCAAGTTCACATTCTGAAGTTCGGCAGTTTTTAGATCTTGAACTTCACAGGACTGAATAGTTTTATTCGTGTCTGAATCAGTAGTTGTGTCAATTGTCTGTAAATAAAAATAGAATAATATTGTGTCCCATTTTAGAGATTTTCTATATAGGACCATTTTAGAGACTTATATACGGTTTTCATAGCCCCATGTATCACACATGGACACGCAGCCCAGTGGTTTAACGACCAGCAAAAAGTTAATTAGCCTGTAGCCATCGACCAGGCTGTTGCCAAGGCCAGGGGGAAAGCGAAAGCGAGTTCTTACCCCAAGGGCCGACACGACTGTCCAAATTAACAGTCGGCAGGATCGATCCCAGGCCCCAGGAACGTCGTGAACTAGGAAGCTCGACGTTCTTGATTGATTGGAAGATCCACTGGCCGGGGCTACAAGGCTAAAGTAAGGCATAGGGTCGAGATCGTGGGAGGTAAACCCAGCCAGCCACAGCTTCAGATGGAGTCAAGCTGTGGCACCACTCAGCTGGTGTGCCTTATTTTTGTAAGAAGGCAAAAAACACCTATATAATTTATTAGTTCAATTTTTGCTTGTTGTAACACTAATGTAACACTTGTAATATAACTGTAGTACAAATAAAGTATTAGGTATCAGCTTACCTGGCCAGTGCAGTTAAATCTAGATGAAGACATTGTTGTAGCTGCTGCTGCTAATAGTAGTTATTATTTATTTATCAACACAAAGACACAAAGACTGTAGACCCGTGTCTCAAAACCCTAATACACTGATTTATTTATTCTTGAAGAATTAAAAACAGAAACAAATAAGAAGTACATTAAAAAATACCTGAATACTAAATACAAGAAACTGGTAGAACTTTTGATATAATATTTTAAATTTTGTAAGTAATACTAAGTCCATAAGTCAGTAAGTAGATAAAACTGTGTAATAAGTTACAGAGACTACAGAGTACTGTCACTGTCAACCGTATTAGTGCTCCAACAACATATAATTTAAGAATTAAACAGAACACAGAACACAAGACACTTTTTACTTAACCCTTAAATAGTTGAGCAAGTCAAACTAAAACAAAAAAAGTAACATTGTGTTAACACACCTACCTACCTAATCCAACCAACCCACCAAAGTCACAGTGAGTCAGAGTACAAGTACACGTGAGAAGCTTAAATTGTTTATTTATTTTTATTTTTTTTGTATGTTACGTTCTGCACCTGCAAAATATCAATAACAACAACAACAACACTTTATCAGTTTACGTGACGTAAATTGCCGCTATTCTACTTGCAGAAGCCAATAGGCCAACTGACTGCCTAAATATCACGTGCATACATTACTTGTATGTGTGCGAAGCTTACAGTGAGTCAGAGTACAAGTACATGTGAGAAGCTTAAATTGTTTATTTATTTTTATTTTTTTGTATGTTACGTTCTGCACCTGCAAAATATCAATAACAACAACAACAACACTTTATCAGTTTACGTGACGTAAATTGCCGCTATTCTACTTGCAGAAACCAATAGGCCAACTGACTGCCCAAATATCACGTGCATACATTACTTGTATGTGTGCGAAGCTTTAAAACTGAATAAGTAGCCTAATAGCTGCACTTTTCAATTTACAAACAGTGCAAACACAAGCTCTAGGAACTTAACACTATATAAACGTATGAGAGACGTAGTGAAGTGCGCAGTACGCACACGGCTATAACACCAGACCTAGAAGAATTAAGCACAGTCACAGTCGTCACAAAACTAACACCGAGAAATTATCAAAATAGAAGCAAAATTGCAGGTGATTTTTTTAAAAGAGTTCTAAGGGCAATTAGTTGTTAGTCATCAGTCGTCAGTCAGAGTCAGACGGCAGACTTTCAGAGTTCAATTTAGTTGAAAAAGTAGTAATTTTTTGACAATTCGGCAAATTTTCCAAAAGCAAAAAGTAAAACTGTAACAAATATTTTTGAATCAACTACTATCGCTTCAGTTTTTTACTGACAACTAATAAGAGTATTATTGAATAAGCTAGTAGGATTCAAGATTTACTCCTGCTTTTCGTACTTCTGGTAGTCATACTTCTACTGGTATTATCTTCAGATGAAAATATAAAATCAGTTTTTTTGCTATTAATATATTCGGCTTCATTATCAATATTGTCAAACCCCCGAATCCCGCCAGGTATAATATCTGAACTGCTAGATAGATCTAAATCTAGCCCTGTGATTGCAGAAACGTTAAAAATATCTGAACTGTCTAAAGTATTGTTAAAAATGTAATCCTGATCAGACATTTAATTAGTAGTTAAAATTTACCTAAAATAACACAATTATTTTTATTTTAAAATAGTTAATTTTCACGGTCTCGCGGTTCACATCAGCTCAAGTTTCAACACCATTTGCCATTTGCTACTTGACACTGACACTCCTTACGCTGCTTACACACCAAAAGTCACATCAAAAGCCACTGCTTCAATTAAAATATTACTAGCAGTACAGTAACCGTCACCAGTGCCAGTGCCAGGTGCCAGTGCCAGTACCAATTGCAGTTTTCAGTTTGCAGTTTGCAGTACTCGATATTTTTTTGGAAGACAGTACTGAGTCCAAAATGAGCCAGACGGTCACTTTTGAATGAGTCGGACTCAATACCCCACTACGGAAACGAAAAACCCATGAGCCCTCAATATGGGCTCATGGCATGAGTCCAAATGAGTCCAGAGGAAAATTGAGTGAGCCTGGGTAGAGCCCAACATTTTTTGGTTTTGTCGACTGGGAGGCCGGTCGTGAACGAAAACACCCAGGTCACTTTTGTTTTGTCTTACTATGATCTCATCTAATCCTAGTTTTTGCTGAAAGTACGGAATGCAAGGATCGTAAATATCTTTTTTCTCCCGATTTACTGCCGTAGCTTGCTCGCAGTCATTCTGCTCTATTCTAATAGTTGGATCAAGAATTAAACCTTTTCTTGTTCGCTGGTTGTAAGCAATAATATCAACACGCCTCGAACCGTCTCCTGTACATTCCACCTCTTGCAAAACTTTCCATCCCGACTTTTTCATAGCCTCCGCAATCAAACGCCTTACTGCATGATGTCGGTTATTACGTATTAACTCTATTAACTATTAATGAAAGTTGTTATCTCTATCGAAATATATACTTGTACCTTAAGTAGGTACTTGCTGATGCACTACAAATATTGATATGCAGTAACTGTAGTATTTAAGACGAAATAATGTTGTCTAAACTACAGTTTTAAAATACTCTCAGACCATTAAACTGCAATTGAAATGTCAATATATAAACTTTGTTGACCAAAATAGACCAAAAGTAAATAATTATAGTTACTATTATATGGGCATGTAACCATATGCATGTAATCATATTCATATATATTGTATAGTTAAAATTGATTCCAATGTTTCGCCTCGCATAAATAGGTTCCACAACACTGACAACTGAGGTAAGCATTTACCTTTTCCAAGGCCGAATGGAACGAAGTTAGGTATTTCAAAATAGAGTTTTTGTACATACTGTTATAGTTAAAGGCTTCAGTTGAGTTCACAGTATTTTTTGTAAGTGCTATACAGGTGTTGGTAAAATTAAAAAACGATAATGCATTATTATTATTTATTATACATTTTAATAGCATTTAGAGTCAATGAAACCTGAAGGCTTTATCATAACAGAATAGTTATTTATTAATGCAGAATGTGACACGGCTTATAATAAATGCTGAAAATCTTAGTTGAAACCCAGAATAGAAGTTGTACATTAATTTTAATGTAAACTAAATTAATTAATTTTGTGTTCGCTGAATAAATCCTTAAACTAATTATTATTACTTGTGGACAACTTGGAAATTGCATTTACTCAGTAGATGGTGTATTCGCAGTCAAAAATTTGAATCCCATCAAAATTATTTTGTATAGGCTGACTGATGAAATCCCTGCACCAATACAGGACGAGGTGGGGCGTGAACAGAAAATGCATGGGACCACCTTCCCAGGTATCTCAAGTTTGTATCCAGACAATAGTAACCCATGCCTTTCTGTTGAGTTAAAACAGCATAGCTTCCAGATGTACTAAACAAATTGAACTTTAGTTTGCATATCGATCTGTTAGGGATCGTCCGTGAATGACGTTTCCGGTAGGGTAGGTGAATCTCGTCATGTAGTGATGACATGTCATGGTAAAGATAACAGTTAAACTCAATGTTAAATTTATGACATGGTGATGGATTAGCCTTTAAATGTTGTAATTTGTGGTACGTCTTATATGGACCATCCCCTACAAATAGTAAACGTAAATTTGTTATTGAAGCAAATAACTCTCGTTTCATTACAAGAGGGTAAAACTATCAATGTTTTGGGCAAGTTGGGATTTTTTTATAAGAACCAGTTGTTTTTATACTGATAAGTGGACTTCACGTGTTTTGCCAAAAAATGGTTTTTGACCGAATTATTTAAGAGTTCAAGTGACGTCTGACCTCTGATATTGCACAGTGTGAAATATATGTACTAAGTCGTTCTTAAGCACCAATAATCTCAATTTCTGAAAAAATTGACTTAACGTGTTTTGCTAGCAAACTCCTCAATTGTCCAAACACAAATGTGCGTGGCATTTTTTAGGTCAATTAGTTCTGTTTAACCGGGTTTCCTTTTAGTACAATTTTTGTTTGACATGGTTTGATTGTATTTTTATTTAAATTAAATATATTCATATTCAACAGAGTAATCATCACATGAAAAAAGCAATGCTTTGTATGCATTTATCTCGCTCATTACATTTCTAGGCTGAAGGTCCATTGTACTACTTGTTCTCAATTTAAGTTTCATTCAATAAATATGAGTAATTCATCATTGTTCGTCTTCTGTGACTAACCTAATAATGCTCAATTGCTTCATGTGCTACTTGTGCATCAACCTTAACTGTAAATACATCCTTTAATTACAGTCACAAAATAAAGCAGGGACTCTGAGCACGGTTTTTTACAATATTCTAATCTTTTAAAAACTGGTACAGTAAGTAGAGTTACGTTTTTTTTTGTTTTGAAACTACAAAAATTCCAAGCAAGAAGATGAAATCAATTTTAAGATTTTGTTGTATTATCGGTAGCGTCATCTTTGCCCTGTTGAATACGCCAGTGACAGGAAAAAATTCAACAAACGTAGAGCAGCACCCAATGGGCATGACAAATTATGACAAGTGCAAAACTGATACAGACTGCCAACACTCTGATTTTCCAACATGTTGTAAAATCTACTGTAAGTCCAGATATTTAAATATTTTTATAAACATGTCATTTACATATTTTATTGAATAGCATCCACAATATGCCTCTGAGGTTAGACTACTTTTTTCAAAAATGATTCTATGTTTCTGCTTCTAGTTCTTTGTTGGCGTAATAAAAGCGAGTGCGTTATTAATGACAAGAGCTCAGCATCGAAGAAGAAGGGCTAGGAAGGAGCGCGAGTTTTGAAAACTATTTTCATCTTAACCAAGGCAAGGCGGCAAGGGAATGATAAATTGGGTTTTAATCTTATTAAATATATGTTTTTACTTGGCTACCAAATTGTCTAAAATAAAAGAAATAAAGTTTTAAATTATTAATTTCGTTTTAAATTTGCAGTAGCAGCAGATTAAATATCTTAACAATATTAAATGAGCTGTGGCAAAAATCACAAA
Organism: Dicyrtomina minuta; assembly: GCA_949802685.1. Taxonomy (NCBI): domain Eukaryota; kingdom Metazoa; phylum Arthropoda; class Collembola; order Symphypleona; family Dicyrtomidae; genus Dicyrtomina; species Dicyrtomina minuta. The sequence goes on along the minus strand of OX461808.1, from coordinate 8,838,298 downwards.
ATAAAAACAATAATATTTTAAAAAATAAAAATTTCCTGCAAAATCTGAAACATCAAATTTTTACTGATAACTCTCTTTAGATATAAACTATAGTGTGTGGGTCATAAAAACAGCAACGACGGCAATAAATACACTTTTTTTTTAATTATAACTCGCAAATATTTAAATCAATAATTCAAGATTTTCAGCTTCAGGTTACATTTAATTTTTAAAAAAACTTAAACTAAATAATTTTTAGTTTGAAACACTTTTTTTTTAAATTTGACAAAAGGGAAAAGTTGGTACTAACGGATTAGGTTGTAAAGTAGGTGATCATGATGTTAACGTCGTCTACGTAGTATTTATAATTATGTGATTAGGTCTTAGGTTGTATGTAACGGCGATACTAGTAAAAGGGGGTTTCGTAAAATCGTGTTATTCGAAATACACAATTGATGGACGATCCCCTGCCATCAATAAGCCTTACACAAATGTACATACGTGGCCTTTTATAAGACCATGAGTCCCGTTAAACCGTGTTTCCCTTTAATCAAGATTTTTGTTGACCTAGTTTCATTGTAGGTTTGTTTTTTTCAAATTAAAATATATTCACGTTCACTAATATATTTATCACATACATGCAATCGCATAGCAATGTATTTTGAATCACTCAATACATGTCTATGCTGAAGATGCATTGTACTTCCTGTTCCCAATTTAGATTTCATTATTTAATAATCAAAACTAATTCATCATTGTTTATCTTCGGTGACTAACCTAATAATATTTATCTAATTGCTTTATAGGCTAGGTTAAGAAACCGTTGCGTTGTTTACTGTGTGATGAAAAATGTGTGTGGACCACGAAGCGAATTTGTGCTAGGACAGTTGTTAATTCTACTTGTTATTGTTATCGTGGTTATTCTAATCTAATGTACTAAGCGACTCAATTTTTAAGTTTTATTTTGGACTTCAAGGTACTAGACAAATGTTTAGGCACATTAAAGGGACTTATTCAGCAAACGTAAAAACTCTAAATGCTCTTCTTTTCTTATAATCACTGAAAATACAACAGCTTCAGAAAACTTTACGTATTTAAATGTGAGTGCGTAAGTCACGTTCATACATGAGGCATTATTAAAATAGAAAAAAAGAATCTATAATTATTATTATGTGAAGGTTTTATAAATTTTAACTATTGGTCTAATGTATTTCTAAGGTAGGTGAAATATTTATTATAAGTCAAGTGTAGTTTGTGAAATATTTATATTAATTCTAAAAACAATGCAACCTCATTTAAACTAGTAAACAGTATTGAAAATAGTAATTGAAGTAGTCCAAGTTTATGTCATGTAAAAATAACGGTTATAGCAGCTAACATATCCGTGTTTTTAGATGCTGAGCTTAAGCATCTATTAAAATGGTCATGTCCGTCCGTCTGTCTGTCTGTTGGTCCGTCGCTACAGGTCAAACCGTCTACTCGATTGCCATGAAACTTTTTTAAACAACCACAAAAGCGAGCAGGCAGGTCTGTATTGTTTTTCACTTTAATCAGACTGACCATTACTCCACAATTAAATGTTGAATGGACCAATGTCAAAAAGCAATTTGGTGAATAAAAATCCGGCGCTTAGCGCCGGATTTGTCGACCGTGGGCGGGCCCGAAGTAGATGCTGAGCTTCAACAAAGGCGCAAGACAATTTATGTTACGCTTAAAGGTGGTATAAGATTTATGAAAGCTCCCCTACAATCAATAAGACATACGAATGTGCGTAGCATGTAGTTAAATATAGCTGAAAGTTTTTTATAAATTACACTATTCACAAATGACGTCATTTATGAAGGCTTCCATACCATCAATAAGCCATATAGTAGTACGTGGCATGTAGTTAAAAAACGCTGGAATATTTTTGAGAATTGCATGATTAACAAATGACGTGGATCCTCCCCTATAATCAATAAAATATATACGAATGCACGTGGCAAGCAGTTAAAAATAAGTTGGAAAATATTTTGATGTTAACAGTGGGGGTCCTAAAAACTATAATATTTAAATGACGTCATTATGGACATTCCCTGAATATCGATAACACATATAGTTACGTCCGTGACATGTTGTTAAATTAGGATGGAAACAAGTGTAAAGTTGGGACTGGGGATACTAGAAACTATGGTATTAGAACGATGTCATTATGAACGATTCCTGACTATCTATAACTCATTTAGGTAAGTCCGTGACATGTAGTCAATATAGGATGGAAAAACATTTAAAATTGGTACTGGAGGTTCTTAAACCTATTAAATTTAAAGTACGTCATTATGTACGATCCCTCGATATCTATAACACTGAAGGACGTCATTATGTGTTTAGCATCTACAAATGGTTAAATAATTAAAAGGGAGGGGGTACCTACAATTATGATATTTTTGAAAAACGTCATTAACAGACGTTCCCTCACAATGTATAAGGAAAAATTTCAGAGTTGCTCAATGCAAATACTAATTGTGGAAAAACGATTAGTGTGATCTGAATTAAAAAATATCTATAACTAATATAAGTTAGTTCAATACATGTATGATAAAATAGGCTGGAAAAAATATTAATGGTGGAGGACGTCGTTTATGGACGATCCGTTACCATCTACACCCCATTTTTACAACTGGTGATATCATTCAAATGGGTACGTGCATATGAAAATTCCCCGTTTGCATTATGTTTAACATCAGTGGAAATGGGTGGGTGGGTCAGAAAATTAAGATAGCATCATTTGTGAACGCTCCTTAACATTCAATTTCGTATGGTATTTATACACACGGAATGGAATGCTAAGAGTGAGAAGCGTAGGCCGATCGTACCTGGGTACGTTTGTTCAGTGGTAGGTATGTATAGTAGCGACAACCGAAAGAGAAGGCTGGCAAGGATAAATTTTACATGCAAACAATGGCAGCTTTATCTTTGCCAGCCGCCTCTTTCAGTTGCCTCAGCTATTTGGTTCAGCCGTTTTTAGCCTCTCCAATTTACAAATTTCTGACAAAGGTCCAGTAATCAATTTATTGTGGATAACTGGTTAGACTAATTACAACTAAAAAACAATACAGACCTGCCCAGTCGCATTTCTGGTCGTATACTATTTTTTTTATGAAAATCGGTTGTAACCTGTGACCTGTAGTGTACGGCCAACGGACGGACGGACGGACGGACGGACGGACATGACCATTACAATAGATGCTTAAGCTCAGCATCTAAAAAGCATGGGCATCTAAAAACCAGTGAAGGGGCCGTTCACAAATGGCGCTAGCAAAATTTACCAAATTTTTCGACCCCCCCGCCTGAGTTGCTAACCTTTTCAGACTTGCGTACATGGCTATATCTTTAAAATAGCCTATCACCTTTTTCAAAGTCACCTACTGTAAAGGTGGGTGGCGATATTGGCAAACGACCCCAAATACGTGCCTTGTATAGGTTCACACGTTTAAATGTTAAATGTTTTATGTTAATTTTTGTGTTTAAAACTTTAAAATTTGGTTCGAATATTGAATATTTAAATAAACTGTTTAAAGTTAAAAAGATTGTAAGGCCAACAAGGTCAGATGATGGTATTTTGCTCGAGCATATATCTCGTAGCCCGTCTGCAGCGTTTAAAAAATCTTTCATGTATAGAGCTGTGGATACCTGGAACAAGTTCCCATCACATTTACGTAATACTGACATTTCTCTAGCTGAGTTTAAGATGGATTTAAGTTCTTATTTTATATTGAATAGAAAATGTAGATACGTAACTCTGTATACACCTCCTTAATTCATAATTTATATTTTGTTGATTCCGTTTGTAACCATACATTGCGCACTTGGATATGTTAAAAAATACTGGACTTGATATTAGGTAACCAAATACTGTGTCTGTTATTAGAATTCAGTACATACTAATTAGTTTGCACTATATAATTTTGACACTTGAATAAAGCTCACAAACAAACAAACAAATGCACTTCTAACGAAACTTTAAATTAGGTTAGGGGCTACGCGCAAATGATGTCAGGTGAATATTTCTTTTTAACACCCCCACCCAGCTGCTATTGCATTAACACAGGATAGGAGTAACGCGCAAATGACGTCACGTGAAAATTTCTGTTAGACAGCCCCACCCAGCTGCTATAGCATTCACATGAGGTAAGCAGGCTTAGGGTGACGCGCAAATGAGGTCACGTAAAAATTTCTTCTAATTACCCCCACCCAGCTGCTATTGCATTCACATAAGGTAAGCAGGTTAGGGGTGACGCGCAACTGACGTCAGGCGAAAATTTCTTCTAGTCACCCCCACCAAGCTGCTATCACATTTGAATAAAGTAGGCAGGCTAAGAGTGACGCGCAAATGACGTCACGTGAAAATTTCTTCTAAACATCCCCACCCAGCTGCTATCGCATTCACATTAGGTGAGCAGGTTAGGGTTGATGCGCAAATGACGTCACGTTAAAATTTCTTTTAGACACCCCTACCCAGCTGCTATCGCCATAACATTAGGTGAGCAGGCTTAGGGTGACGCGCAAATGACGTCACGTGAAAATTTCTGTTAGACAGCCCCATTCAGATGCTATTAGATTCACATTAGGTAGGCAGGCTAGGGGTGACGCGCAATTGACGTGTAAATTTTTTTAGACAGCCCCACTTAGCTGCTATTGCATTTACATTAGGTAAGCAGGTTAAGGGTAACGTCCAAATGATGTTACGTGAAAATTTTTTCTAATTACCCCTACCAAGCTGCTATCGCATTCACATAAGGTAAGCAGGTTAGGGGTGACGCGCAACTGACGTCAGGCGAAAATTTCTTTTACACACCTCCACCCAGATGTAATCGCATTCACATTAGGTGAGCAGGTTAGGAGTGACGCGCAAATGACGTCAGCCGGAAATTTCTTCTAGTCACCCCTGACACTGACTGACCTTTATGTGTTATAGATGTTTTGAGATCGTCTATAATAACGTCCTTCAAAAACCATAGTCTCTAGTATCCCAAGTCCCAACTTTAAATTTGTTTCCATCCTATTTTAACTACATGTCACGTACTTACCTATATGCGTAACAGATATTCAGGGATTGTCCATAATGACGTTATTTGTGAATGGTGCAATTTATAACAAAATTTCAGCTATATTAAACTACAAGCTACGAACATTGGTATATGTCTTATTGATTGTAGGGGAGCTTCCATAAATCTCATATCATCTTTTAGCGTAACATAAATTGTCTTGTGCCTTTGTTGAAGCTCAGCATCTACTTCGGGCCAGCCCACGGTCGACAAATCTGGCGCGAAGCGCCAGAATTTTAGTAAATGAAGTAGTACTGTTGGCTATAGTTACTCAAAACCACTGAAACTAGTGTAATCAAGGAACTAGCTTTACAAATTAGGCAGTAGACTAGGGCAAATTAGGCAGTATTACAAATTTTGTCGAATTTCGACGGAACGGAACGGAAAAAAATATTTTCGGAGCGGAACGGAACGGAATTTAAGTCATTTCGTTTCGAAATTTTAAATTTTTGTTCTGAAAGCGTCGGAACGGAAGGAAAAGTCATTTTTCCGTTCCGTTTCGTGCCGAATGAAGCTCTAGCTAAAAGTCAATTAGGGATTGTACAAACATGGGTCTTCCTAAATAATGACAGCATCTCATGTTAAAGATCACATTATTACAGTTTCAGCTATGCTTAAGCTGATGACAGCTGAGGCATCGTGTAGTTACCTAAACTTGTATTGTTTTGATGACATGTTTTCGTGAACGATCCCCTGCCTATTTGACTATTTGATTAGTATTATGACTGTACCAGTCTAGAATGGAAGTCATTTGCTTTAAAATAAAGTTCAGGGAAACTTCGTAAGAATCAAAAGATAGAAATTGCAGCAAGTGAAATATTCCAAAATAAAAGTGCCAACCTAAGCTCAAATCTCTCCCGCCTTTTCATTATTTCCCGCCCAACAAACGCACTGACAACGTACATAACACAAATTGTAATGGCGACAGGGTGAGCTTGAACGAAAATGGGAATTGCCGCTTACTATGTAAAATGTTTGTTGTGCTTACTATGTAAAAGATTATTTCTAAAAAAAATTAAATATGAAATCATAATTATCCTAGGTTTCTCAATTTTCCTACGCAATCTTCCGTCCTAATTAGTTCAATTTAATCGTGATTGGTATGTATGTACACACATGATGTACACTTACAAGCGAATGACGCGACATGCAACACCCAGATTTCAGAGAGACCAATTTCAAAATATCATGCTACATTTGAATAGCACAGATCCAAAGCAACTCGAGTGCATTTTGAGTTGTTTGGTCAAAGCGGCCCCACCCCCCAATATACAATGATTATTTTGATGACAACAGGGTCATTGCATTCGGGCGTAGAAATAGAGATATTTTGATAGTTGTGAACGACCTCAATACAAGTATCGTTAGTTTACAAGTTATTTTACATGGTGTACAATCATCAAGTGCATAATGCATACATTACATACGTTAAACTAGGTACGTAAAAATGCAGTTTTCTACACAAAATAGAATTTAGCATCTTGCTTTTACTACACATAAATATATTATGTTGCAAAATTTGAAAACTACATTTGCAATTAGCTTGGAATTAAAATCCAATCTAGAATAAATAATTACAGATGGTACAAAATATTAAATTTAGCAGGAAATAAAATTTTAGATGCTAAAAATACAGATTTTAAGGGTAAGATCAGCAAAAACTTATTTCAACGTAAATACCACGTAACCATAGTTGAGTCGCAAAATAATCCATTTTCAGTTTAGTTTTATCTAACAACAAAATGCAGAAGCTGCACATTTTTTAAATATAAGGATGTTAAAATCATGTACCAAGAATGTTCTGCGATTTTCAAAAATATATAAATAGAACATTTTGCAAATTCTAAGGACAAGTGAATCATTGTAAGTCAATCGAGAACGAAATGCCGTCGTTCTCGTCTTTTTGATCGGTCTTTTTTTCGACGAAAAAAAGGCGCATATGAGCCCTCCAAGAAAAATAAAACGGACTCCTCGAGTTTTGGAGCTGTGTGGAGCCGAGTGGAGCCCATGCCTTCGACTATGAAATTTCCACTCCGCCTGCTTTCTGGGCCGACCCCCAACTATAGGAGCATCTTTTTTCGTCCACTGTACGCTGTACGCTGTGGAGTACTGTGGACTACCGTGGAGTACCTAAGTACCTTAAGTAGTACCTACCTACCGTATGGCGTATATATAAATATATATTTTATACTAATTCTGTATGCTAATGCTTTACTGTATAGGTTATAAGTATAAAGCATGTGGCCAATGGCCAACGTGTAATGGAATTTAGTGTTACAACTCAACTAAAAAATAATAATTAAATTAAATATTGGGGTATGCTGAAGATTTTATTAATGCGTATGCAACAATATTTAATTATTATATTTGAACAATATTATTATTATTCTTTTATAATCTATGTAATTTATTTTTTTAATTACTTAAAAAATAATAAATTGAAATCATAAACAAAAACATTTAATAAAATTAGCGGTAATGTCAGAAACTAACACATCAATGACACTAACAATTGTGTCTCACACTTTTATTTTTAACAAAAAAATAAATTAAAAAATAAAAGTAAATCATATACTAAGAAAATAAAATTAGGGTTTAGAACTTTACAAATAATTAAAATTAATTACTCAATACAGAACACATTATATTGATTATTTGATTATAAATTATTTGTTATCAAGATCCAACTTTGTGCGTGATAATTTACTAAAATTATGCTTTTTAAAAGTTGGTGTCTGCTTATAATTATCAAAGTCCAAGTTGTCAGCCTCGGACTCACTTACATTATTATTATCCTGATCGGAATCAAAACTATCTGAATCGAAAAAACTTATAAGAGGTATGGCATTCTTATTGTCCTCGTCTTTTTTAGATTTGCCAATAATACCTACGTTGGAGCTATTACATTGTTGATTGTGCCCCCGCACGTGACGCTGATACGTGTCTCTACGTGATAATACAGCGTCACAAATTAAACAAGCATATTTGACCTTAACCCGAGCAGAAGTTTGACTGATTCCTTTTTGAACTTCAATGCCCTGGCATGCTCCTACTTGTGTTTTAGTTGCAACATCTGGCGTTGCAACTGCAGTTGCAATGCAATTAACTTTAAGTGAGTTCAGTTTTTGTACAGATATATCTTTAGCATGAGCAACCTTATCTTTACATTTACTAGTCTCTATCCGGTCTATCATTTTATTTGCACTATCAATTTTATATTTTTTGAAATGAGATTCCCAATGTCGGCGCAATGATTGTCGGTGACGGACGATTTTGTTGCAATTGCTATGTCTACATAAATAGCCATTATCCATATCAAGGATTTTAAACTGCTGTTTAATAACTTCTATCGGCACAATGTCAAATGCTGTGGATTGTTTATTATATTGGTTTATAGGTAGAGTGACGTCTGTGTCAGTGTCATTGTCAAGTTTACCATTTATAATATTCAGATTATCATTATTTTTATTATTTTGTAACGTTAAACTAGTTGCAGTCTTGCCTGTTAGGCAACAATCAAACGATTTACTATTGCCTATGGGAATAAATTCAATATCTGACCTTTTTTGTCTTTTTGGATAATTTTCAAATTGATGTTTTGGTTCCTTTTTAACCTTTTCAGCGTTGCTGTTGTTGACATCACCTTTAGCTTTGTGAGAAACATCATTAGTTAAATCACAAGAAGAATCAGCAAGATCTGATAAGTATGCTTGATCATAATTATATAAAGATGGCAAACCTACACTTAAATTAGAACACTTAGGTGAAATCAAATGTAAACCTGTAGCTTGTACAGTTGGAACACATGAAATTTCTGGTACTTTAAAGAATGTTGAAAGTGTTGGCGCTGGCAATGGCACTTGAACAGACGTAACAGGCAAAATCGCATTTGCAGAAGCAACAGATGTTGCAGCAGTCGGTGAAGCTGGAGCTATAGGAGTACCTTGGGACACAGGAGTAACTGAAAATACAGGAGTTACTGGATTAGCAGGAGTACCTTGAGTTTGCAGCACTAAATTTCTTCGTTTCCGAACAGCTTTAGATGAATCACCGTCTGCACTAAAATAGTTGTTACACCCAATGTGAACTGTTAGATTCACTACTGATGCTTCGTTTATTGCAACATTACTGCCGCTCACAGAAGACTTCATGGAAGATAGAGCTGCAGCAACAGATTTTCCTAAATGAAAAATGAAATTTATACTTCTGTTAAACTGAAATTAATTTAAAATATTAATATTATTTATAATAGGCACTCGTAAGCAGCTTTGGTTGTAAAGTAGGTGATCATGATGTTAACGTCGTCTACGTAGTATTTATAATTATGTGATTAGGTCTTAGGTTGTATGTAACGGCGATACTAGTAAAAGGGGGTTTCGTAAAATCGTGTTATTCGAAATACACAATTGATGGACGATCCCCTGCCATCAATAAGCCTTACACAAATGTACATACGTGGCCTTTTATAAGACCATGAGTCCCGTTAAACCGTGTTTCCCTTTAATCAAGATTTTTGTTGACCTAGTTTCATTGTAGGTTTGTTTTTTTCAAATTAAAATATATTCACGTTCACTAATATATTTATCACATACATGCAATCGCATAGCAATGTATTTTGAATCACTCAATACATGTCTATGCTGAAGATGCATTGTACTTCCTGTTCCCAATTTAGATTTCATTATTTAATAATCAAAACTAATTCATCATTGTTTATCTTCGGTGACTAACCTAATAATATTTATCTAATTGCTTTATAGGCTAGGTTAAGAAACCGTTGCGTTGTTTACTGTGTGATGAAAAATGTGTGTGGACCACGAAGCGAATTTGTGCTAGGACAGTTGTTAATTCTACTTGTTATTGTTATCGTGGTTATTCTAATCTAATGTACTAAGCGACTCAATTTTTAAGTTTTATTTTGGACTTCAAGGTACTAGACAAATGTTTAGGCACATTAAAGGGACTTATTCAGCAAACGTAAAAACTCTAAATGCTCTTCTTTTCTTATAATCACTGAAAATACAACAGCTTCAGAAAACTTTACGTATTTAAATGTGAGTGCGTAAGTCACGTTCATACATGAGGCATTATTAAAATAGAAAAAAAGAATCTATAATTATTATTATTTGAAGGTTTTATAAATTTTAACTATTGGTCTAATGTATTTCTAAGGTAGGTGAAATATTTATTATAAGTCAAGTGTAGTTTGTGAAATATTTATATTAATTCTAAAAACAATGCAATCTCATTTAAACTAGTAAACAGTATTGAAAATAGTAATTTAAGTAGTCCAAGTTTATGCCATGTAAAAATAACGGTTATAGCAGCTAACATATCAGTGTTTTTAGTAAATCTAGTAGTACTGTTGGCTATAGTTACTCAAAACCACTGAAACTAGTGTAATCAAAGAACTAGCTTTACTTGCAAAATAACAATGGGCAAATTAGGCAGTATTACAAATTTTGTCGAATTTCGACGGAACGGAACGGAAAAAAATATTTTTGGAGCGGAACGGAACGGAATTCAAGGCATTTCGTTCCGAAATTTTAAATTTCTGTTCTGAACGCGTCGGAACGGAAGGAAAAGTCATTTTTCCGTTCCGTTTCGTGCCGAATGAAGCTCTAGCTAAAAGTCAATTAGGGATTGTACAAACATGGGTCTTCCTAAATAATGACAGCATCTCATGTTAAAGATTACATTATTACAGTTTCAGCTATGCTTAAGCTGATGACAGCTGAGACATCGTGTAGTTACCTAAACTTGTATTGTTTTGATGACATGTTTTCGTGAACGATCCCCTGCCTATTTGACTATTTTATTAGTATTCTGACTGTACCAGTCTAGAATGGAAGTCATTTTCTTTAAAACAAAGTTCAGGAAAACTTCGTAAAAATCAAACGATAGAAATTGCAGCAAGTGAAATATTCCAAAATAAAAGTGCCAACCTAAGCTCAAATCTCTCCCGCCTTTTCATCATTTCCCGCCCAACAAACGCACTGACAACGTGCATAACACAAATTGTAATGGCGACAGGGTGAGCTTGAACGAAAATGGGAATTGCCGCTTACTATGTAAAATATTTGTTGTGCTTACTATGTAAAAGATTATTTCTAAAAAAAATTAAATATGAAATCATAATTATCCTAGGTTTCTCAATTTTCCTACGCAATCTTCCGTCCTAATTAGTTCAATTTAATCGTGATTGGTATGTATGTACACACATGATGTACACTTACAAGCGAATGACGCGACATGCAATACCCATATTTCAGAGAGACCCATTTCAAAATATCATGCTACATTCGAATAGCACAGATCCAAAGCAAATCGAGTGCATTTTGAGTTGTTTGGTCACAGCGCGGCCCCCCCAATATACAATGATTATTTTGATGACAACAGGGTCATTGCATTTGGGCGTAGAAATAGAGATATTTTGATAGTTGTGAACGACCTCAATACAAGTATCGTTAGTTTACAAGTTATTTTACATGGTGTACAATTATCAAGTGCATAATGCATACATACGTTATACTAGGTACGTAAAAAATGCAGTTTTCTACACGAAAAAGAATTTGGCATCTTGCTTTTACTACACATAAATATATTATGTTGCAAAATTTGAAAACTACATTTGCAATTAGCTTGGAATTAAAATTTAATCTAGAATAAATAATTACAGATGGTACAAAATATTAAATTTAGCAGGAAATAAAATTTTAGATGCTAAAAATACAGATTTTAAGGGTAAGATCAACAAAAACTAATTTCAACGTAAATTCCACGTAACCATAGTTAAGTCGCAAAATAATCCATTTTCAGTTTTATCTAACAACAAAATGCAGAAGCTGCACATTTTTTAAATATAAGGATGTTAAAATCATGTACTAAGAATGTTCTGCAATTTTCAAAAATATATAAATAGAACATTTTGCAAATTCTAAGGACAAGTGAATACATTTTTCAATTTAACAAAGCATGCAAATATAAGATTTTGCTCATTTAAAAATGCCCTTATTAGCCTTCTACAGCTTACGCTCTATCTCACAAAAGTACAAATAGATACCTTTAACATGGGATGTAGTTCAACTTTGTATAGTATAAATTTGCAATAATTGTTAAGATTAAAAAATATTGCTTTACTATAATTATCTAAACAATTAAGTCATTTACAATTTATATAGTTACTGGGTATTATTTCACGTAGTTTTGAGATTATGATGGCTTGTTTTGTGCCCTCACTGGCGACGTGTTGCATGCAAAAATTTTTTACAAACCTACCTATATATTCATTGCCAACACGTAGTATGAATTTTTGGATGCTAATTATTCGCAAAGTACAGAGTCATGGATTTTATCTATCAGTTAAAACTCACTCAGATAAGCTCCTTTATTTGCACTTTGCACCTGCGGTTGTGTCATCGACTGCGATTTACTGCTCAATTTTACATTACTCGTCACAGTCGCAATTTATTTGAGGACAAAGCAAGTCAAGTTCAACTGGACACAAGAATTTCATTCTAAACCGTGAATCAGCTACATAACAGGTAATTATAACTGCATTAATTTATTTCAGTTAATACCATGCCCAGAACGTTACTAATTTAGTTTGGAATTACCAAAATATTATTAGAACTTACAAATTCAAAACTTGTGTCACTTAATACGCAAGGGATCGTCTATAAATGACGTTACGTAGTTTCTAGAACTACACACTATATTAAAATTAGCCATTACCGCACGACCACTAGGGGATGGTCCATAAATGACTTTACTCAAACTGTGACTCTTTTAGGATCCACCTACCTGAACATGACTTTAGTTTTTACGTAAACTGCTGATTTTAGTGTGTAACGACAACGACATCAACATTCAACTTTAAAACTTTAAATAAACCCCCGGACTTGCAAGCATTAACATCAGTTATGGACGATCCCAAAGCCTTATAAAAATAATTACTCGTATCAAACTATCAGTTTGAAACTCCATGAACTGCATAATTCGACGGTAAAAATAATTATAACTGACTGACAAGCATTACAATAATTATTACTGCTACTGTTTCATGTACTATATTTTGTAATATACTTATAAATTGCTTTTTTACAAATTTAATTTCAGTTAAAATTCAATAGGACAGTGTCATAAGTTTAATCTGATATTTAAGCCCATTTAATTATTGTATGTAATAAAAAACAAAACAGCTTCGTTTTGAGTTTTTAAAATTAAAAATATTTTATAAATGAATATTTCAGTATAATTACATCACTAAAATAGGTGTCTGGTAATAAAACTACAATTTACATGGAGCAAAAATAATAATTTATTATTATAAAAATATTATAATAAAACTGTTTACTGCGAAATACTTATCCTGTATACACAACAACACACCTAATACTGTGAACTGATTGCACTATTTAATCAGAATGTAAAAGAGATAGCGACAGTTGACACGGCAGTGTAAATGTAATGTAGGCCAATAGATTTTAACATAGGCGCCACACTGCCACTATGTAGTGCGCAATTTTATAAAATCAATTTTACTGAGGTAATCAGCCACTGTACTTCAACTGCGATGACATCATGTTTTATAAAATAGGGCTACAAAACTTGGTAATACACAAGACGTGCATGCAAAATACTATAACGTTTAATTGTATAATTATTTGCAAATTGCCAGTGAAGACTCAACACAAGTCATTTGATATTTTAGTTAAAATATCACACATTTTTTCAAACAATAAAACCACAGTATTCCTAAATTTAATTAGGTATGTAAATATAATATTTTGCAATTTTTAGTAACTTGTAAATACAACGTTTTGCTGTTTTTACTAAAATTGAAAATATTGTAATTTTTGATGTATAGCACATTTTAATTCTCGGTAAATCTGGTCTGCCTAGCCTAGTTCTACGGCTTTTGATTTTTGACTTTCGATGACAATGTTTCACAATTTTCCTCCTAAATAAGGAGGATTAACTAATAATTTCGAATGTTTCATAAGTTAGATACTCCGCTACAATGTCTTCAAACGACTCTTACGCAATTGGTATTGATTTGGGCACCACGTACTGCTGCGTGGCGGTCCTCCGTCACCACAGTCACCAAAAGCCGGAAGTAATTGAGAGCGAAGTCGGAAGCAACACGACACCCAGCTACGTTGCCTACGAATTAGAAGACGGCGACGAAAATATCTGTGTGGGAGAAGCAGCGAAAGATCTTGCACTGGAAGATCCAGAAAATACTATTTTCGATACTAAGCGTCTCATTGGGCGATCTTTCTACGATCCCAGCATTCAAAAGTAAGTACCAAACCAAACTTTACCAATATTATGCATCATAATTTAAAGAGTACCACAAACCTGTCATAAGGTGCACGCGGTACTTGGGCTCAAATAAATCACAGGATGCACATTAAAATAAGATGACGCATTTACGAGTGCCATGATTGTGTTACATATTGCGGTCAAACCTACTTTTACATATCGTCAGTGAAGAACCAAAATGACCCATATCCATTTGTAGCTAAAAACAAAATCCACTATCTACAAAAATATTGAAACATATCTTGAAAGCTAGCGTTTAAATATATTATTTTGCACTTTTCAAAAACATGTAAATAGAATATTTTGCACTTTTCAAAAACATGTAAAAAGTATATTTTGCACTTTTCAAAAACATGAAAATAAAACATTTTAAACTTTTCAAAAACTCGTAATTAACATTTTACGCATGTTTCTCATTTTGTTTTTATGGCATAGCTCGATTTGATTCTAGTTTTAATTGGATATGGGTCATTTTGGTTCTTCACTGACGATATTGTGGTAATTATATTCGTAGCCTGGAACATAAAAAGTTCATAATCCTTGTAATTGTATCATTACTACCAACATTTTTAAAAGCCACTTTTTGTATGAGGAAACTGTGGTTAGTTTACTGCATAATTTTTTCATCAAATATAATAATGGAAAAGAATTACATTACACTAACTATTAGGGAAAGCAGCACCTAACTAGCTGTGAGTATACGGTAGGTGCGAGGTCAGTTGTAGTGTTATAATCATTGCTAGGGTAAGTAAAGACAGTCTAAAGTAAGAGAAGATGGTGGTTAGAGCAGTAAGACCGAATGAAGTGATCAGACTGGGTTGAGCGGTGAGACCAGGTAAAACAATTTGGCCAGGTTGAGCGACAAGACTGATTTTGAGGTCTAGACCAGGTTCGAGAAGGAAGAATTCGATCATAAGACTCTTCCCCTGTGTGACTGATGACTGAGCTGGCTCACATTAATATTAATAATAATAATAATAATACTGTAAGATCCGCCGCTGTTGCTTACGAGTTTATTTTTACTTTGTTGAATGCAAAGGTAAATTTAGGCTGCCGTCTTCTGCATTTAAGGGTGAACAATACTGTGTAGTAAATGTTATTCGAGGGAATTCTAATTCTTTCTGCAGGCACAAGGAGCTCTGGCCCTTCCATTTAGTGAACATGGAAGGCCTCGTCGGAGTGCAGCTTGACGGAAAGCATATAGTTTCACACTCAATTGCCAAAGAGCTAATTTCCCATTTAAAAATTACCGCTGAAAAATACTTGGGCGGTCCTATTGACTCAGCAGTCGTCACCATTCCGGTCTACTACAGCGAAATTCAACAAGGCTTAGCTCGATGGGCGTGTGAGGCGGCGGGCTTCACTTTCGTTCATCTGCTTGCGGAACCAGTGGCTGCTGCAGTGGCGTATGGCCTCCAGTCTTCAATCGACAGCCACGAGACTAAAACCTGCCTCATCTTTGACCTCGGGGGTGGGACTTTCGATGTAACAGTCTTTCAATTGGACCAAAACAAACAAGTGGTGATCAAAGGAAGTGGCGGAGATAACAGACTTGGTGGTGAAGACTTCAATGACGTTCTCACACAGTACTGCATTGACAAATTTAAGGAAATCAATGGAGTTGACATCGCACATGGAAAATCATCAACCAACGCAGAAGTTCGCAGAAAGACGGCGAAAACATTGAGAAGAATTCGGAATGAATGCGAGAAGAAAAAACGGGTTTTATCTTCAACTAAAACAGTCACTGTCTCTTTGGACTGCGTCCACGGGGATAAGTCGATGAATTTCAAAATCACGCGGGAATTATTTGAAAATCTTATTGACACTCTTTTAAAGAAAAGCATAGAAATTCTGGACGAGACTCTGAGGACCTCTGGCGTTGAAAAGAACGCAATTGACGATGTTATTCTAATTGGAGGTTCTAGTCGAATTCTAAAGGTGCAGCAGATGGTCACGGAATATTTTGATGGGAAGCCGCTTCTCAGATCAGTTGACACAGATGAGGCTGTCGCTTGCGGCGCAGCCATCCATGCGTATAACATTTTTAAGAACAAAGGCGCTCCGCTTTCTGTTGTCACATTGATAGAAAAGGTGACCCTATTGTTAGATGTTTATTTGTATTCCCATGAAAACAATCCATCCTAAAGAAAGGAACAGTTAGTACTGAACTTACATACAAATATTCTTTTTAGGCTCCAGTTGTAGCAACTTGTTCGAGAACTGTTCAACCCGGACCGGCTACTGCTCCACATTCATCTCAAAATAAGGTAAAAATGAACAGTTTTAAAAAATTTAATTTAAAATTAATCAAGTTATTATATGTTGAACAAAATTTGTGTTCCTAGATTTCTAGATTTTTGTAATTTCAAAAATTGATGAAATTCCAAAATATCTTTTAACCATCAACGTAACAATGAAATTTGTTTAAAAAAACGTGTATAATTATATAAGTAAAATTAGCTTTAATTCTAAAACGTGTTATAAGAAGCTGCAGCAATTTAATTAACTCATTTAAAATCTTCTCATTGGTGCAAAATGTTCTATCGGACGAAACCAAAAACAAAAAATGTAGAAACTTTGAGTTTTTATCACAACACGCAGAAATCAAGAATTAAATGTATTTTTCATTCTTGAGGCTCCGTTTAAAAAATAATAAATGTGTTCGTAACTTAAAATAATAGTTTTAAAAATTTTAATTGCAAGTTGATTTTGGGTGTAGTAAGAGATGAACATGAGGCTTTTTGAGACTTTATTGACAATAATTTAAAAGAGTCAAATTTCTTTTAACTAAAAGAATATGACACTGCAGTGCGTTGAATTATTTTTGTAAAACAAACAATGCAATGCACGCCTAAGTTAATGTGTTTGGTTTTATAACGGTGCAAATGGACTATTCTGCAGTTATAATAAACTTTTAAATGATCTTCGCGAAGTACTAAAGTTGTTTAAAAAACGTAATACATTAGCAACAATTTCTTGTCAGAGTTGCATGAAGTTATTTATTTCAAAAATTTGTCACATGTATTTATAATTTTAAATTTAAATATTTCGGCGGACTCTCGTTGCAGCGCAGCAACTTCTTTTAACACGTTTCATTCTGTACCAGTTTTTGCTCGAATTGAGCTCAAAATAAGGTCACAACTAGGAAGCAGTTTTCTCATAATTGAACTCTAACTTAATCAAGTTTTATTTTAAAAGATGCGATGGTCAAGAAAAATCCAAGGATTTCCCAAAAAGTTTGGACATGCAGCAGTTGCTCTTGGAACCCAAATATTCTCCTTCGGGGGAAAATCCAAGGGTGGCAGCAGTGAATCAGACAGTCTAATGGACATCTTCGTCTTAAATTTAGACGAAAATGAAATCAAGTGGAAACTCAATAAACCAAATCTTTCTTCACCCTCGACTTCAACCTTCACTCCAAGCCAAAGATCTTATCACACAGCAGTTGCCTACAAGAAAAATGTCATCGTTTTTGGTGGTTGGGATTATAAAATAAATAAATTGAACTCAGTTTGCCGTTTTAACACGGAAACTCTTAAATGGGACGAACCAAGTGTGACTGGCACTATTCCGAAGGGCAGTTGCAATTCAGAACGAAATGATAATTTTTGGAGGACTAGATTCATTATATAATAAGTTCAACGATGTTCATTCTTTAAATCTGGACTCATTCGTTTGGTCAAAAATCCCCACGATGAAGGTAAGAACACCATTTTCAAATCAGCCTCCTATGAACTAAACTGCTAATGATTCAATTTACTCTAAATTCGTACACATGTTTTGTACCCTGCAGAGTCTGTCAACCAGGGTTCGGAAAAAGCCGGCCACTTTGAATAAAAACCTGGCCACCGGCTAAAACCGGTTTTAACCGGCTAAAACTGGCTAAAACCGGCTAAAACCGCCTTTAACCGGCTAAAACCCCCCAATCACTACAAGTGCAATAGAAAAAAATGAAAAAGATAGAAAAATGCTATTATTGACCATGTGTTACAGCAAATAAATTATGAATTATTTCTTATAAAAATATGATTTTTATTAGTTTCTAAAAAAAATATTGAAAGCCTAACTAAGCGGTCATGGGAAAGACGATTCCGTTAGTCCGTCTAAATAAAGACGAACGTCGACAAAATACGCTTAGCTGAAGCATTACTAGCGGTACAATTATACAATTTAGTTAACATTGTTGACTAAGAATTTTTATCAAATATCAGTTATGTATGGAGCAAATATTAAAATTTTTAATCAGCGATTCAGGTAAATTGATTTATGAACATTTACTAGCTTACATTTAACTATGTAAAATGCAATTTTCTGCATTCCTTATTATTGCCTAAAAATATATAAAAGAGCCTAAAAGATATTGATTAAATCTCACAGGCGTTATATGGAAAATAAAAACATATTTTGCTAGTCACTGTTAATTCAATTTTAGTGCTTAAATGAGTTTTAGTTGGTAAAAGCCGTTTTCACCCAAAAACGAAAATTTAGGGGACCGGTTTTAACCGGTTTTAACCGGTTAAAACCGCTGAGTTAAAGCCAGTGGTTAAAACCACCCCCGAACCCTGCTGTCAACTGTGCAAATTGTCCCTCACAAATTAAGTGTATGTTACAGATGCGGAGGAGATTGCACCATTTTATCAGATTCAGAGTTCAATCAAAAATAAAATAAAATGTTAAATGGAACCCCTGTTGCTATATTTGTAAAGAGAATATTTTTACTTTCTACAAACATGCAAAAGAAGCAGTTTGTACATTTCAGAAACATGCAAGTTAAACATTTAGGGCTTTTGAAAACGCAAGTTAACAGAACATTTTCAACTTTTCTGAAACAAGCAAATAGAATATTTGGATATACAAAACAAAACAGGGAATAAAATTAAAATGGTGTTTTTGCATATAAAAAAAATTTCTGACTGAACGCAAATAATTGAAGGCAGATAAAGCGCAAACTTTTTTATATTGTTTTTGTATTTTTAAATGCATTTGTATGAAAAAAGAGTTGGTTGCCAACGTTTTTATTAGTTTCTATTTTAATCCTGTTTATCTTCGACTGATAAATGGGAAGGATTTGCCTGGGTACGACTTTGTTCTGTGTAGTTAAATGAAAATAGTTTTGTTTTGTTGAGTTGTTTTATTTGTTTTGTAGGGACTTCCTCCCACAATTCGTGAGGGCCACTCAGCGGTAGTTTACGAAAACAGATTCATCTACATATTTGGTGGCTTCAATTTAATTGAAGGATATTTGAATGACCTGATTTGTTTGGACTGGAACACAAAGAAATGGACGCGTCCAGTAACACGTGGCACAATCCCACAGCCTCGATGCCAACATTCTGCTTGTAATTGTTTTAAACTCGTAGAATTAATTTTTTTGGTTCCACAATCGCTCATTAACAGTGACGTTTGAATTGCTTTGAAGTTTATTAAATTTAACATGATCATTTCCTACGCTGTTTTCTAGTTATGCACAAAGGATTGATGTACGTTTATGGAGGCCAAATTGGATACGATTCTTTTGTAAATGATCTGTTTTCCTTCAATCCAGGTAAATATTTTTGTTAAATTCAATTTATTTATTTAACTGGGTTTAGTGTAGTGAGTTAGCATTTTCATTTCTCAGCGAGCCGAACAACTGGGTTTTGCATTGAGTGCTAAAGTTGCCGAGAGGCGCATGTCCCGTGATGCTTAATTAATACAATTAGATTTTTAAACAGAGACGTGCGAGTGGAGGCAAGTTGAACTAAATGGAGAGCCTCCATCTCTTCGCCAACATTTTGGCTGCGCTGCATTGAACGACAGTGTTTATATTTTTGGAGGAACGAAAAACTTATTTAAAGGCCTTGATGACACATTCGTCCTCGATTTAGGTGAGTTTTCAATTTTTTTTTATTTTTAAATGTTGTTTTTACCTAATGTTAGTTAGAACTCGAGGCATATTTACCAAAAATAAAAAATAGCAAGACAATTCTCACAAATCGAACCAATTGTTGAACCATTCAAACAAACTTGGGATTTTATAAAACTTAAATGTATGTATTTCCGCACACACACTTAAGAAGTTAACTTTAGTTAAATAAAATTCATGTTGTCGTGCGGCTATGCATATAGCTAATACATATTGTTTTCACTAAATTATATCTGACCCCTAGAATAATGTGATTTTCTTTTGGAAAAAGCGAGTTTAATGAAAACTGTTGATTTTATTTTTCAGAATAACTGACTCGGGAAGATTGAGAAGCACCAAAGAACAAGAAAAACTAAAGATGCAAACTGAACTAATTAAAATTGGAATTAATTAATAAATTCATAATTTTAAACACTGTAAAATTACAAGTATGTAAAAAATTAAATTTTTATGTTTTGGTAGGGTTTTGACGTAACATGATGCTCTATTTTGGACAACATTGTAATTAAAGCTTTTCGGTTTTTCAGATACAATGAAATAAATCATTTTAAAAACATTGACATCATGTAAACAGAAAATTTTAAACTTTTAAACACGTAGTATAAAGATTTAATTGTTTAAAAAAAGCATAAATATAACATTTTGCACTTTTTAAAAACATAAAAACAGAACATTTTGCACTTTTTAAAAACGAGGAAATAAGATATTTTGCACTTTCAAATATCCAATAGAACATTTTGCACTTTTTTAACTCGAGGAAGTAGGATATTTTGCACTTTCTAATGACCAATATAACACTTAGCACTTTTCAGAAATGCATTAAAACATGAATTATATGCTTTTTCATTTAAAAAACTTGTGAGAAATATAACAATACCCATCAATTTCACCATGCACTTTTTTACATACATCATTTTGGTTGTAGAATAAACTAATTAAATAAAGTAACCATTCAGCAGCGCAGTCATTTACCTCGTGTAGAACCTAAGAGTTATGTGATTCCACGGAAGTTAGTAGACCCCTGCGAGTTTTTAAATGCCGTTCCTAAATATTGAATTAGTAGTAACTAACTGGTTTATTTTTTTTGATTTTTTATTTTTACTTTTATCACGATTTAATCTATTTATAAAAAAATAGGTCATTCATATTTTCAACTATACTGTAGCACAACGAAGAAATCGCAAGCGAAGGATTAAACTTAACTATCTCCACTCTCTGCTAAAGGCATAACTAACTATCACCATTTTGCTCTAAAAACAAATCAAACTATCTCTATTTTTCACAACACAAATACTGTGAAACTGTTGGAAATGGCAGACTTATGTTATTTATTTTATTATTATGGGTAGTGCATAAATGATGCCACTAAAATTATCCTTTTTTGGAATCCGCCTACCCTCGTGTTATCACTTTAACATTGCAAAAACGGCTATCTTTAACGTTGCATGTGATTAATATCCAATTAGAAAAACTCACCCTACCGATGCCATCATTTATGGACGATCCCTAACTCTACGTTAGATATCACATTTTATACAGTTTCACAACCGTTATTTTTGTTATGTCCTGAAAGATAAAGATAGCTGATTTGATTTCAGTCCAAATTAAAGATAGTCAGTTTTGCTTTTAGCAGCCTCTTTTGCGCACAAAAGAAATTTTAATATTTTAATTCCAACCCTATAGAAATGGAAAATTTGTTGGTGTTAAAAAAACATTTAGATACAACATATTACATTTGTTAAAAATTTCTAATTACTATTTTACGTATTATTATACAATATAAATAAATTATGTTACTTAA
>OX461808.1:6949974-6951395 GCA_949802685.1 Dicyrtomina minuta | reverse complement strand
AGACAGACAGACAGACAGACAGACAGACAGACAGACAGACAGACAGACAGACAGACAGACAGACAGACAGACAGACAGACAGACAGACAGACAGACAGACAGACAGACAGACAGACAGACAGACAGACAGACAGACAGACAGACAGACAGACAGACAGACAGACAGACAGACAGACAGACAGACAGACAGACAGACAGACAGACAGACAGACAGACAGACAGACAGACAGACAGACAGACAGACAGACAGACAGACAGACAGACAGACAGACAGACAGACAGACAGACAGACAGACAGACAGACAGACAGACAGACAGACAGACAGACAGACAGACAGACAGACAGACAGACAGACAGACAGACAGACAGACAGACAGACAGACAGACCGACAGACAGACAGACAGACAGACAGACAGACAGACAGACAGACAGACAGACCGACAGACAGACAGACAGACCGACAGACAGACAGACAGACAGAAAGACAGCAAGACAGACAGACAGACAGACAGACAGACAGACAGACAGACAGACAGACAGACAGACAGACAGACAGACAGACAGACAGACAGACAGACAGACAGACAGACAGACAGACAGACAGACAGACAAACAGACCGACAGACAGACAGACAGACAGACAGACAGACAGACAGACAGACAGACAGACAGACAGACAGACAGACAGACAGACAGACAGACAGACAGACAGACCGACAGACCGACAGACAGACAGACAGACAGACAGACAGACAGACAGACAGACAGACAGACAGACAGACAGACAGACCGACAGACAGACAGACAGACAGACAGACAGACAGACAGACAGACAGACAGACAGACAGACAGACAGACAGACAGACAGACAGACAGACAGACAGACAGACAGACAGACAGACAGACAGACAGACAGACAGACAGACAGACAGACAGACAGACAGACAGACAGACAGACAGACAGACAGACAGACAGACAGACAGACAGACAGACAGACAGACAGACAGACAGACAGACAGACAGACAGACAGACAGACAGACAGACAGACAGACAGACAGACAGACAGACAGACAGACAGACAGACAGACAGACAGACAGACAGACAGACAGACAGACCGACAGACAGACAGACAGACAGACAGACAGACAGACCGACAGACAGACAGACAGACAGACAGACAGACAGACAGACAGACAGACCGACAGACAGACAGACAGACAGACAGACAGACAGACAGACAGACCGACAGACAGACAGACAGACAGACAGACAGACAGACAGACAGACAGACAGACAGACAGACAGACAGACAGACAGACAGACAGACAGACAGACAGACAGACAGACAGACAGACAGACAGACAGACAGACAGACAGACAGACAGACAGACAGACAGACAGACAGACAGACAGACA